>PVLA01005320.1:0-149906 GCA_004027455.1 Hydrochoerus hydrochaeris | reverse complement strand
CCACCGGCCGCCTAAGACAGGCACAGGACCAATTGCTGTCCTGCAGGCCCATGACGGGTAAGGCCTGGTTGGGTACATGTGAAGAGTCCTTGACCTAAGACAGGCGCTGTCCTTGCAGGGACTGCCACTCCCATAAATGATAAGAAAAGCAATGTAGGGAGCGGCCTAATAATCTCACACATCTCTTCCTCCTGCGGGCGTCAGGTATGTCCGGTATGTCGGCTTGCATTTCCCGGGCTGACTAAATGTCAAGATTAAAATGTTAATTGATACCTATTGCCCTGAACCTGGGGCGCCTTCTGCTTGGAGTTGAGGCCAATTAACACCTATTGTTTGGGATTGTCCCTGCCTGGCCCTGGGCCTGGGGAGTTTCCTGCTTGGGGCTGGGGGTTGTTGCCAGGGTTGGCAAATATATATTCCAGCTTCTAAAAAATAAATGGGGATTCAGATTCACTCACAGACTGGTGTGCAGTGTTTTCTGTCTCTCAATCGCCGACTCCCTGACCACCTTTGGGAAACCCTAGCCCTGCCGCAGCTGGACTCCGGCAACTCCTGGTGCCCTATGACAACGTGCTCAGTGGAAACTTGGTACGGAGCTGAATTCCCACCCACACCAAGCAGTAACAAGGTGTACCACTCAGTGGGTGTCAATGGAGTAGAATGAGGAAACTGGATTTCTACCCTCACCTACAACATGCTCCTACTTGCCAGAGAAAGTCCAATAAAAAGATTATTAAGATTTCAGAGTTTAATGACATAATATCCAAAATGTCCAAGTTTCAACAGAAAATTACTTGTCATACTAAGAAGCAGGAAAATCTCAGCACACAGAAAAGACTATTAAAAAGTGTCAACAGACATTAGAGATGTCAGAATTATTAGACATGGGTTTCAAAGCAACCATTATACAAAAAATTCAATGAGCACAGTTGAACCAAATGAAAAAAATTGGACTTTTCAGTAAAGAAACATAAGATATAAAAATAAACCTATGAAGTGAAAAAGACAGTAGAATAATTGAAATTAAAACCCATTTTAATGAATGGGGTTCAAAAACAATATGAAGACAAAAAAAAATGAATACATGTATCTAAAAAGTGAGGAGAGTAAAGGGATCTAAATGAAACCAACCCTAAACAGTACCTGACTTGAGTGATAAAACTCAATAATGAATAACTGTTACCTTGTACATGTATATCATAATTCCTTAGCTCAATGACTAAGAATGCAAAAGAAACTAATATATTCGAAAAAAATATAAATCAAGATTCAATTCTAAATATCCCTTTAAGACTAGGGGGAAAATGACTGGAAGAAATAAAGACAACAGTCTCACTGACAAATATGAAACACAGTACCTAACAGAAGCAGAGTATTTATTTCTTTCAAGAGCCCATAGAATAATCACCAAAACTGGTCATGTCCTGGGCCACAAAATAAACCACAATTATAATAATGTATTTTCTATGACTACAATAGAATCCAACTAAATGTCAGTAAAAGAAAGACAATGGGGATATCTTCAAACACTTGGAAATGAAATAAAACATTTCTAAATAATCCATGTATCACTAAGTTTCAAAGCAAGTTTTAATTTTGTAGAACTTAATGAAAAGGAAAATATATTAATATGTGAGATGTGGCTGAAGCAGTACTCAGAGGGACATTTATAGCACTAAATGCATACGTTAGGAAAGGTCTGAAATCAATAAGCTAACTTCTTCCCATGAGACTAGAAAAAAGAAAATAAACCTAAAGCAAGAAGAAGGAAGAAAATAATAATGGCATAAATTAATTAAATTAAAAACAGAAAACAAGGACATCAATGAAGCAAAAAAGTTCAATAAAACTGATAAAACTTCTAGCAAGGCCCATAAAAAGACAAAAATCATCAATAGCAGGATAAAACAGGTGATCCTTATAGATCTGATGGTCACTGAGAGAAAATAAAGACTACAAGCTTTACATTAATAAATTTGACAACTTAGAAGAAATGGGTTAACTCCTTAAAAACCAAAAATGAAGGAATAAACTAAAGTCACATATACAGATATGTGTATATGTTTATATGTGTGTGAACGTGCATAAAGTCTGCCAAAACATGTATACACAATTCAGCAGTTTGTCACACTAATAAATGGAAGCTAATAGCCATCACTTTGAGCACCACTTGCAATTGAAGAGGCCAAAGGTAACTTGTGTTAATCTCATGATTACTAAATCATAAGTCTCAAATTTACTAACAAATTAATAAATCTCAATAAATTTAGTATTAAAATTTTTACACAAGTTTTTGTTTTCCTGACGTGTATTTTTTGGCAGATAGATATATGATAGAAATAAAGATAGATATGTTAGATAGATATATAGAAACAGAAGTTGAATTTGCAATGGTAAGTTTCCAATAAATCTGTAGGCTCAGATGGATTTGCTGGATAATTCTACTGAGAAAAGAATTCGTTAACAGCCATCTTACACAATCTCTTTCAGAAATTAGTTGAGGAACAGAGAACTCAGAAATAGAGCCACATACAATGAGCCAACTGATTTTTCACTGCAATAAAATTCAATAGAGAGAAGATAGACTTTTCAGCAACAGTGCTGGAACAACTGGGCATCTGCAGGTGGGCAACTTTGGCCTATATCTCATACCTTTTACAAAAGTGAACACCAGATGAATCATAGATTTAAATGTGAATGTAAAACTATAAAATTTTTAGAAACAACCATAAAAAAATCTTTAGAATCTAGGGATATGCAGTTCTTATTCTTAACACCAATAGCACAATCAATGAAAAGAAAATAATGAACTTATCAAAATTAAAACTTTGTTCTGTGTCTCTGTAAAGAGGATAAAAAGCTACAGCTGAAAGAAAGTATCTTCAAACATACTCAACAAAGAATTTTTTCCTAGAATATAAAGAAGTTAATAGTTATAAAAAAACACTCCTATTCTAGGATGGATAAAGGACACTTATTTCACTGAAGAAGAGACAGATGCCAAAGAAGCACACAAAAGATGTTTAACTTTATTGGCCATTAGAAAAAATGCAAATTTAAATTAGAATGAGATACTTAAACACCTATCAGAATAGCTAAAATAAAAATGGTGATAATACCAAATGCTGGTGAACATGTGAAGAAACTGGACTACCCATACATTGTTGATGGGATTTATTTTATGAGTGGGTAAAAGACACGCCTACCATACTTTTCTAATGGAAATATTTACTTTAGCATAATAGTAGCCAGCAGTATGTCTCAGTAGCTGTGCTGGGGAAATACAGGAAGAAATATTTGTGTTTATTCACTTGGTATGATGAACGTATGATGAATGACAAGGTGTATGCATATGCGTCCAAATGTAAATAGCTGAGTTTTACCCACATTGTATATCATGTTACATTTTTGCATACTCATAACTTTTTAAATAAATCTTATACAATTAGCCCAATTCAGTACAGACTGCATGACAATTTGCTTTTGATTGGTTTAAAGTGAGTCATCTGGTGACTAAGGTGATGACTTGGATCATGTAAGCCAAAGAAGTTAGCAAGATAAAACAGATCGAGACATGCAAAATAAAGACTTTGATTCAGATTAGGAAGAAAACAGAAATGTAAATAAATCTTTAACCAGTCAAAATGCTACAAAATGGTCATGTATACCTGAATGGTCCAAAGTTAAAACTAGGGCAGAAAATGTTATTAGGTCTTGCCAGAGTGAAACCTATTAAATGGAATCCCAAGGCTTCTATTCAATGTTGGAATTTGTTTGCAGAAAATATGCTACACAATGCTTTGAAATGTACTAATAATGAAATATATATGAAACATCCTATATGTATCAATAGTGATACTCAAAAATATATTTATCATGACACCTCACTGGCTGAACTAAAAGCTTTCATAGCAGGACTTTATCATTCTAATCATCAGAATCGAAAGGTTTTATGGGGATGTGACAGATGTGGCACTGAGATTTTTAGAATAATGACAATCAAGAGATTTACTTTCCTTCAAAATTCCTTATGTATACATTTCTCTATTGTGAATTTGTCTATTGTGAAAGAACAGACCTGCCAAAAAAGAAAAATCCAACTGTTATTAATTAAAAACTTTATTTTGAACTGTCAATTTATATACCATCCAAATACAGAACCATTAACAAAAAACATGCATCATTTAGTGGCTGTTGAAGCTTTCAGCAACG
This sequence comes from Hydrochoerus hydrochaeris, assembly GCA_004027455.1. Taxonomy (NCBI): domain Eukaryota; kingdom Metazoa; phylum Chordata; class Mammalia; order Rodentia; family Hydrochaeridae; genus Hydrochoerus; species Hydrochoerus hydrochaeris. The sequence continues at coordinate 145,694 of PVLA01005320.1, read as the reverse complement.
TATGCCAAATAAAAATTCCAAATCTGGTATGAAAATATAAGAGAGAAGTCAAGATGGCTGATCAGTGAGCAACAAAATACAAAGGCTCCTGGGAGAAAAAACTCATTTGCCAGAATAAAACACCCTGGAGAGACCCTGACAGAGGGAGATGGATCCTCTTGACACAGGAAGAAATTAAAACGTAAAAAAGCTCTTCAACTACTTCGGAACTACAAATGAAACAGCTAAAAATTACAGGATGCAGCATTTTCGTTTGAAGCAACCTGCCAAGTTTGCAAAGGTCTGAATCCGCGACGGACAGCTGAGCCGCCCAAACTCGTTCCCGCCACCACTCACAGGAAGCACAGCAGCGCTGAAGTTGGGGGTTGGTGAGCCCAACGGAAAGCAGAGAGCAGAGCCGGTGAAGGGACCTTCATTAATCCACAGTCAGTGCTGGGAATGAGACCCCACCCCAAGGGAAGGGCGTGACCAAATGGATGACATGTTGGAATCAGGCAGGAGGAGCCTGAACTGGGACCATCAGTGACTTCAGTTGGTTCCTCCCTCCCAAGAGCAGACTCGTGGGATTTGCTTGGACTAGGCCACGCCCCTGGCCAGGACCCAATGAGCCATTCCAAATTGATTCCCTGTGCCTAGCACACACTAACTGGGTGAAGGCACCTGCAGTTTGGCAGGGCCAGTGGGGAGGGGCAGGCAAATACAGCCGCTGCTTATACCTCAGTGACAAGAACAGACAGGAGGGGGAGGAGTTCCCTCGCCAGCGTGTTTCAGAGAAAACATGCCCAACAGGGAAGGGGGCTGGGACCTGCACTGTAACCCGTGTGGATGAAGCCAAGGTCATGACAGGAGAGAGAGGCAGGAGGAGGACCCCAGCCCAGAACCCTGAGAGCCCTGATCCAAGAGAAGGAAAAACAAGGGAGACTGAGGGAGGCAAACACACAACATCAGACATGGCTTCAATGGACACTAAGAGATATCTTCAGGACCTTGTAGACAAGCTCAAAACTGAAATATTAAATCAAGTACAGCAGGATATGAGTAGAGTAATAAAAGAAATGCTCTCAGGAAGCATCTCTCAGGATGATACAGATGGAAGAAGGGAGGAACACAAAAAAAGAGAAACATTCAATAAAGAATATAAAGAAAATATAGAATACACAAAGCAGATTCAAAGAGACTACCAGGAAATTAAAAACTCCATTGAAAGCTGGCAAAACTCCTTAAAAGAAACTAAGGATAGACTATCAAAACTTGAAGACAAGTTGGCTGTGTGTGATCATGAAAGGAAAGATCTCTTAAAAACAACAAGGAAATAGGCAGTAACAATACAAAGGCTAGAAGATGACAAGAGAATCTACAGTTTAAGAATAAGAAACGTGAATGAAGAAGTAGGAATACATACAGGCGAATTACAAAGGCTATTCACAGAAATAATTAAGCAAAACTTCCCAAGCATAGGAAAAGCAAATGACATTCGGTTGTGTGAGGCATACAGTACTCCAGCCACCTACTACCAAAACAGAGCTACATCCAGACATATAATAATCAAGATACCAGAAATTCAATATAAAAACAGAATATTAAAAACTGTCAGAGAAAAGAAACAGATTGCCTATAAAGGTAAGCCCATCACAATCACGGCTTACTTCTCAACACAGACCATCAGATCAAGAAGAGCTTGGAGCAAAGTCTTCCAAGCCCTAGAAGAAAATAACCTCCAGCCCAGATTGAGGTACCCTGAAAAACTGTCACTAGAAATTAATGGAGAAACAAGATGCTTCCATGACAAAGAAGAACTGGGGGAGTTTGTGACCAGTAATCCAACCCTACAGAGAATACTGAAGGACATTCCAGAGAAAGAGAAAAAAAATACCAGGATTTTAGGAACAGTGGCAGAAAGGCCTCAATGAGTGGGGAAGGCAGTATAATGAAGGGGAAAACTAGACAAAGTCAGAAAAATGGCATAGCAGAAATGAGGCAGAGAAAGATAACTAGAATCACTAACATAGATGGCCTTGATATGCTATACTGTTAATAGTGCACCAGGATTTAAAACCCACATTACTCACACTACTCTGCTTAGATGCATTATATTCTGTTCCAGTCATTCTACCTGTACTAGATTTGAGGGCACAGACAGCAGTCCCGAAAATAACAGGATATATTACGGTAATCATCCTTAATTTCCTATTAACTTAATCTAAAGCTCTGTAAAACCTACACTGTTTTACCATGACTGATTGTAATCGAATCTGGTTTGTTGGATCGCTGTTTTGTATCAATGGATTTTATTCAAAGCTGTTATGATTGATAGTATCAAGTCTGAGAGTATAGGCAACTGCACTTAGATGAGAAGATCCACTAGAATATCCACTATGTTTTGATTATTACCTGCCTTTGAAGTTTTACAATCTACAATGCTTTATTTTTACTAATATTGTTATTTACTGCTATACTCAATTATACTGCTATATTCAATTATGCCTAATGATCTAGACATTCTATTGAAGATAGTAAGAAACACAGTAATCATTGTAGACCATCTTGTACTGTGGTTTTATACGACTTTTTGGTTTCATGTTTTTATAGGAGTTTATTTTGTTTTATCTTGCTAAGTTTTGTTTTTCCCTCTAATACAGAAAGGATAGAAATAAATGTAGAGATTCATGCATGTGTAGGTGTTTACACTCTCACTGTTTGACTATCTACTTTGTATGCTTTAATTTTGTAACTTGAACAACTATTTCTAAGAGGACAGTATGTAATTTATTAACTAGTGATTATTTATTATTTATCTTTTTTTGGAATTCTGTATTATCTCTAACCTTTACATTCTTTTGTTTATCTTTAAATAAAAAAGAAAAAAAGAAAATATATACCTTGGTAGGCCCAAAGACATCTTACACCTTAAGTTTAGAAATTTATCCTGGAACTCAGCCCCCAGGTCTTCATTTGTGCAATAATAAACCATATGATGTTGTGACAGACTTGTTGCAACTATTTCAAAAAGTAATGGAAATGTCACATTCAACAACTGGTCCATTGACGTGGTTACATTTGCTAAAAAAACACCAGATGACCAGCATAGTAACTATTTTCAAGAACAAAGTTCAGATTTCTGAAAACATGCTACAAATTCACAATAGACAAATGTATACTACAATCTTTGGATTTCTGAAAGACACAACGTTGGACTCCTATGTGGCAAAGAAAAACAAAGTAGTATTGATACTGTCAATATTAAACCTTGATGATAAGATTGACAGTGAAGCCTGGCATGGTGTTGCATGCCTGTAATCCCAGCACTCCGGAGGCTGAGGTAGGAGGATCCTATAAGTTCAAGATCAGCCTGCACTGCACAGTCAGTTCAAAGCTAGCTTGGACTATGTATGGAGATGTGGTCTCAAACAAATTTAGAAAGATTGGCAGTGAATCCTCAACACAAATTAAGCCCGAAATAGTCACATTTTACAATAAAAGACAGAGCAGATGTTGAGTTATGCAGCAACAATGTCACTTAAAACATAAAGCATTGGTCAATGGTGTGTTTTACTTGATCCTAAACATGTCAGACTTAAATAGTTTCATAGTTTACAAAGAAAATAACTAGCACAAAATATTATTGAGAAATTTTCTTAGAGGCTTGGGACTGGAATTGATAAATAATCGATTACAATAGAGGAACAATATATGTATTTGCCCAAAGAACTCCGCAAAAGAATTCTGGAGTAGACCGATGAACAGACGGGTGCGACATCACAAGAACCACTCAAGAAAACAGGAAGACCAGCAAGATGTCGAGTATGGCCTACCAAGGAAGCAGGGAAAGATGTATGCAAGATAGATAACTATACTACTAACCTATTAATTTATCAGAAAGAACAGTTTGTGCTGTCATTGTTTGACTGATCATTTTTGTGCCTAGATCTTGTAACCTGAACAACTATTTCTAAGATAACAATATGCAATATATTAACTAGTGCTAACTTCCTACTCTTTTGGTTGGTTTTTTTTTAATTCTGTATCATTTCTATTCTTTTTTTTTTGTTTTGCTATTTAAAATAAAAAAAAAGAAAGGGAAACAAAACACATGTGCTGTCAGCATAAGCAATACATGTATATGGAACATGCTGTTATTATGTGTGAAAACTGTCATACATGTGACAATTGAAGACTATTTTGTGAAATAATTTTACTTGTATTTTCATCGTAGTTCACACAGGAATTTATTTCTGTTGCTATTTTTAGATTTAATATGCAAACAGTTGATGTAGAAAATGTTTATTCTTAACACTCAGTATATGTTTGATATTTCATTTTATTTTCCTGCAAATTTCACACTGGATAGTATAATAGGAAGCTCCTGGCAAAAGGTGAACATGAGAGGCAACATATATGGCCTGTGAAACAGGACGGGAAAGCTAAGCACACGTGCTGTTAGTGTAAGCGAGACTTCAGTATGGAACATGCTTTGTCATGTGTGAAGGCTGCCTTAGGAGTGACAATTGAACCAAAGAGTATTTCTATGGTAGAGGTTTGTGTTCTCATTGTAGATTATATAGGAATTTATTTCTGCTGTTATGCCTTTAGATCTTATACACAAGTAAACAATTGATATTGAAAATATTAATGTTTATTCTAAACACTCTAAACATTAAAATTTTAATATTTAATCAATGTTATTTTCCTGTTAAGTATACATTCTTTGATACAATAAAACTCATAAAATTAAAATAATTCATCAATAGAAATAATTCTATTGAAATACATCAAGTCCCCCAGATTCAAAGACCCTCTCCAAAAATGGACATCGGAGATGAACACACAGTTCTCAGATGAAGATATACAAATAGCAAATAAATACATGAAGAAATGTTCGCCATCACTGGTCATTCGAGAAATGCAAATTAAAACAACACTGAGATTTCACCTCACCCCAGAAAGAATGGCAGCCATCAGGAAATCAAATGATAAATGTTGGCGAGGCTGCAGGGAAAAAGGAATACTTCTCCACTGTTGGTGGGAGCACAGACTGGTGCAACCACCATGGAAAACATTATGGAGAATTCTCAGAAGACTGGGATTGAAAGTTCCATTCAATCCAGCTATTCCTCTCCTGGGTATTTTCCCAGAAAAACTGAAAAGATCATGTCATAGTGATGTATGTGCACCCATGTTCATAGCACACAATTTGTAATAGCCAAATCTTGGAAACAACCAAAATGCCCATCAACCAAAGAACTGATTAAAAAGATGTGGTATTTTTATACAATGGAATATTATTCAGCTATAAAAACCATGATTTTGAGGCCTTTATAGGTAAATGGAGGCAACTTGAGACTATCTTCATAAGTGAAATAAATAAGACTCTGTATTGTCTCTCTAGTGTAAAAAATAATAAAAACTGAAAGAGTAATAAGATCTAAAATGCATAATAGTTATTGTAAAAATGAAAGGGAAGGAAAGTGCTCTAAAGGATATAACTGTATGTAAAAGTGTATGATAGATAACCATATTATTAAATTTTTGTTGGATCATTGAACAGAATGGTTTGCACTGTCAGTGTTTGAGTGTCTATCTGCTTTTTATGCTTTGATTTTGTAACTCGAACAACCATTTCTAAGATGACAATATGTGACACATCAACTAGCGATTTCTTAGTTTTAATTTTGTTTTGAATTCTGCATTACTCTACTTTTTTTGTTTTTTTCTTTAAATAAATAAAAAAGAAAAAAATAGAAATACTTCTAAAAAAATAAACGTGGACGTTACATACCCATCATAATGTGCCTTTCAAAAATTTCTTGAGATGAACCATAAACTGGTATAGTCACCCTGGAAGGGTATGCCAGTTTTTTTTGTTTGTTTTTTTGGTACAGGGATTGAACTAATGACCTCACACTTGCCAGGCAGACACTTAAGCCACTGAGCTAAATCCCCAGCCCTACGTATGCCAGTTTTTACAAAGCCATCCATTCACTCACCATACAACTCTGTAACTGTATCATGGGCATTTATCATAGGGAAAAGAAAATTTGTTTCCCCAAATCTTGCTCATGTATGTTCATAGCCATTTTATTTATAATAGCGAAGAAAGTAGAAACAACTTAAAGGCCCTTCAACAGGTGCATAAACTATGTATGGAATCTCTGACTATGGAGTACTACAAGGCAGTAAAAAAGAACTATTTAGTTCACACAAAAACTTGGGTGGATCTCAAAGGAATTATATCAAGTGAAAAAGCCAATCTCAAAAGATTATATATTATTCCATTTAAACAGTTATTCTTGAAATGGCAAAATTATAGAAGTGATTATATAGATTATATGGATTAGTAGTTGCCAGGAGTCAGGTAGAGATGAAGGGAAGGATGTGGTTGTAGTTGTAGCTATAGAAAGATAGCACAAGGAATCCTTGTGACAAAATTGTTCTACATCTTCTCTACAGTAAACAAGTAAATCTATACAACTGATTTAAAATTATACATAACTAAACACACACCTACACACGTACACGATGAGTACATGCCAAATTGGTGAAATGTAAATAAAGTCAAGAAATTATATTAATGTCAGGCTTCAAGTTATGAAATTATGCTATAATTATGAAAGGTGTTACTACTGGGAAAAACTAGTTGAAAAATATACAGAATCTCTTTTAATTTTGTTTGTTTGTTTGTTTTGTTTTCTGAGATAGTCTCCTGTGTAGTTCAGGCGGGCCACGAACTCACTATATAAGCCAGGTAGGTCTTGAACTTGCAATGATCCTCCTGCCTCACCCTCCTGAGGACTGGGATTACTAGACTGCACTACCATGGCTGGCTATTTCTTACAACAGCATGGGAATCCATAATTATCTCAAGATAAACAGTTTAAAGAAGAACGGCAAGCTATATGTAAAAATGAGTAAGTATGAAACTGGCAGTGAGGGTGGCAATGCCCAGTGATTCATTAATTTCAGAAGCTCTGCGGTGCCCCACAAGTACAAAAACACCATTAGGAAATAATCATGATTATTCTTCACAAAACAATTCACAAAAACCTGAAAGATTCATTATTTTACCAAAGGACTAGGTTTTCCAAATGAGACTGTGCTTAAACTGTCAGGGCAAGATGATACAGACTGGCAAGTTTAATGAGTTGTCCCTATGTCCTTTTCTTCCTCTAGTTCTCTGCAATGGGAAGAACCTTCTTATAAAGAGCAGATCAACTAAAAGGGAAAAAATGAAGTTACATGTTTTTTGCACATCTGAAAGTACTGGCTATATATGTGATCCTGCTACATGTAAAGAAAGATGCTCATAATTTGTTTCTCCTGTGTAGTTCAGGCAGGCCACGAACTCACTATATAAGCCAGTTTCTGTCATATAGTCCCTGCAATTTTGTTTCTAAAATTCTGAAATTCTACAAATAATACATAACTAAACACACACCTACACACGTACACAATGAGTACATGCCAAAAATGAGTACATGTAGAATAAATTATTCTACAAATAATAACAAAGCTTACAAGGATGAGAGGGGAAGGAACCTTTCTACATTGTTTGTGGGAATGTAAACTAGTATAACCATTATGTAAATCAGTGTGGAGATTCCTCAAAAACTAAAACTAGAAATTCCATTTGATGCAGTTCCCCTTCTAAGTATCTTCTCAAAAGAGTCATAATACTACAGGATACATGCATACCTATGTGTATAACAGCACAGTTTATAATAGCTACATCTTGGAAACAGTCTGTATGGCCATCAACAGATGACTTTTTAAGGACTGTGATAATTACACACAATGGAATACTATTTTGCCATAAAGAAACATAAACGAGGCATTCATAGGCAAGTAGATTGAATCAATGTTATGTGAAATGTCAGACATACAAGCTTCAATATCACATGGCTTCTTTTATGAGAGAAACTATAGAGAGAGAGAGTGGGGGGAGGAGATTCTCCAAATTATTCTGTTGTTTTTAAAATATTTTAAGATAATGCTAATTTGTCCCATTTATACTATTAAGTTTCTTTTATTCACTGAAAAGAAAATTTTGGCCTTTTGTTTCTTCTTTGTAAGAGAGAATATTTCTTATTTATGACTTGTATTCTTGAGTAACATTTTGCCATTCTTTTAAGATCATGACACACAGTAAGTTAACTATTGTTATTCTCTAAGTATTTTGTTATGAAATTTCATTTTTTCACAGATGTAAGAAATACATTTATGTTTACTAATATCTACTTGTATTATATTAAAATAATTTTTAAAAATAAAATAAAATTCTGGTTCTAGAGTATTTTGCTTAAATTAAGATGTGCCACTAAAGAGTTCAAAAGACTAAGAAAGTTTTGGCAGAGCCAAAGTTCTCAGAGAAGGAATATACATGGGTTGTGCTCTCAAAATTTTATTGAATAAAGACTTGAACAGGGTATGCTGGATTCAGTCTTATCACATGCAGTTAAGTTGAATATGCAGTAGCTTAATACCAAATGGTAAGCAGATTAGTATTTCTTATCGTACAAAGCTATGTATGTAACTGTTGTGTGCAAGAGCAAAAGTGTAAAGCTCAGCTCATACTGTGATGAGCTTTAATACAGCCACTGGAAGACTGTTGGAGACCACTACAAAGCAGCTCTGAGCAGGATTTAAATTTTACTAATTGGCTATGTTTATTTGTGAGTCTGTCCTAGGCTTCGGTCCTTTGCCTGGCAATGGGAGCTGATTCATAGTAAGTGAACCTCTATGAATCACTGATCTTGGCTGAAGTTTGTAGTAATCAATGAGGCCAATGACACCTCAAAGGGAAAGATAGGCCACAGCTGCAGACACCTTGGCTCCTCCACTAATTAAGTAAATGGAGACAGCAGTTAAAGGAAGTTTACACCTATAGTCTCCATTCTACCATGACTGTTTGCAGCGCCTTTTTCCCCCGTCCATGCTGCGTCCTAGTCCATCCACGCCTTGCGACAAGGTCCATGGGTGGAGGAGAGTGCTTCAAGGAATCGCTTCTCCAGGAAAAGGACACCGTATGTGGGAATGGGGCGCGGGGATCTTGGGATGTTTTGTACTGATAATTGTAATTTGTTTAATTCCCATATATATATTTCCATGCAATACTCAATATGAAATCAAAAATAGAAACTCCAGAGGAGTTACTAGAAACCCTCTAGATAACCCCTTTGTGAAAGCTAATTGTGAAATTTTACCTTCTGTGAGTAGTATGAGAGAGTTTATACAAAAGCTTCAAATGAGAGAGCTCATGGAGAAAGATTTACAAAATTCCCGTGAGACAACTACCCTTGATCCAGGGAAGTTTCTCTAACAGAAATTACAAACTAAAGCCCCCAAGAAACCTTTTACCTCAAGTGCCTGACCCTCCCCCTCTGCCTTACACAGGGATTTATGATAAGTATGGGCAAAGAATAGTTAATATCAAAGGAAAATGGGCCAAATGTAATCAATTAAATTTCATGGAAAGGTTAGCTAGGAATGGGCCACCCTATTGTATTAGATCAACAGAGGATAAAAAACATCACGTAACTATGTTAAAAAGAAAGACAGAAAATCTGGCCAACAAAGAAAAGAATAAAAGCTTTAAAGAATCAATATAAATAGAATAGGAAGTATTGGGGCTAGGGTATAGCATGTTTGCTTTTGCAAGCTAATTAAGTATAAATTCCTAAGTAACAAGATTAAAGTTTAACAAAGGTGAAAAAATTAATTAACACATATTGTTTAAGATTATCGCTGCCTGGCCCTAAGCCTGGGACGCTTCCTGCTTGGGGTTTAAGTTACTGCCAAAAGTTAGCAAATAAATACTCCCGCTTCTGAAAAATAAAATAGATTCAGATTCACTCACATACTGGTGTGCAGTGTCTTCTGTCTCTCACTCGCCGACTCCCTGACCACCTTTGGGACCCCTGAGCCCAGCCGCAGCTGGACTCAGGCAACTGTTATCTTGGAAATAAGATGGTTCTCCTAAATTGGCCTAATTTACAACTTGGAGACCCCCCACCTCCTGCTCATTTCCTGCCTTTTCTTAGTTTTCTCACCCTTTGTCCATGGTCCAGAGAAGACAGGGTCTTAACCCTAGGAGTCAGGAGATCAACTAAAGGGTTTTGATCCTCCTGGATGGAGCCCCTAAAATTATACAATTTGTCTTTTTATTTAACCTCTGCCGTACACTCGTTTGGAAGATCAGGGATCTAGGACAGACCCTGATAGAAGACACTGCTGAGATTTCTTTTATGCAATTCAAATAAGTCAGTTGCAAACCTCCTTCAACCTCTCTTGCTTTCCAAATAAAATTTTACTACAAACATCAAAAATGCCAGTCATCCCCAAAGACAGACTGCCAAACTAATAGCAGAATACAGTATCTGAATCAATGTGCATTACATAGAATGAATCCAAGAAACATCAATTAGTGCTGAATTTATGTAAGTACATTTAATAGTCCAGCTCTAAGCACATAAATTTCTCACACTGGTATTGTTTACCATACTAGAATTCTATTACTCAACCATGATTACATTTCAGAAGAAGGAAATCACTCATATCAGCAATAGAATTACTGCTATATTCTATAAAAGAGAAAACCTGTTAACAGAATTAGTATACATAATATGATATACAGGAAGATATTGTAGGAGAAAAGATACTTTATTTTCAAAGCAGGAATTATATAAACATAGTATCAGAAAAATACCACAAAATCGAAGAAGGACCAAATTTGAACAGCATGTATGTATTTTTTAAATGAATGTTTGAGTTTACACTATACCTGCTTGTAATAATACATAGCAAACCACTTTTTATATACACTGACTCATTCTGGGGGAATATTAGAGTGAAAAGGCACCCTGTATATCACTGAATAAAACTTTCACTTGGAATTTAAATTCTTGGAGTCAACCACTTTATTTATTTTTCATTTATTTTTGTGGTATTGGGGATTGAACACAGGGCCCTGAACATCCCAGGCAAGTGCCAAGTTACACACCCAGCCCTGAGTCAACCACTTTAAATACCAACATACACCTTAATCTCTCTCTGTCTCCATTCTCCCTATCTGAGACACCGGCAAGGAACCCCTGGTGGTCTAACATCTTTGTGTTTGCTAGGTCCATCACTGAGGTTGTTGAACACCACTTGCACTGGAACAAAGGTACATTTGTTAAAAATATGTTCCTTCTCTTTAACAACTGAGCAGAATTATGACACTTTCAAACACACATCTTTATCTCTAGGTTATCAGGTTGCTGCTGTCCTGATTAATGTTTCTGTAGGACAATTGCTAGTCTATAATGTCTAGTACCCAGTATCTACAGGGTTTTCTTTCTCTGTCTGTCTCTCTGTCTCTGTCTCCCTCTTTCTGTCTCTAGAATCAGTTACCAGCAAGAAAACGAACAGGCTGTGAGTACAAGTCAGAGATACTTTCTGCCTGCCCCCTTTGATCCTGTTACACACTGTAACTTACATGGATTTGCTCACCAAATGTGGTATGAAGAATCAGCTGGTTCCCACAAGGAGACATAGAGAAAAGAATTATTTATGAGGAGACATCGAAGGGCTCTGCAGACCAGCTATACCATGGCAAAGAACACTCTCCTGATTTTTCACATGATCCCTAATATTTTTTTTTATTTTAAAGAGGATAAAACAAAGCAAAGCAAAAAAAAGAAGAACAAAGTAGATCAGAGTAAAACAATGCAAATAACAGGATTTCAGAAAAAGACATCAGGAAGTCAACAGTGGCTACCATAATGTCAATCCCTAATACTCCTAAGCGAGATACAAAACAACTCAAGGACAGTCAAAGCAAGTGACACCAGGGACATCACCATCATAAAGAGAATGAAGATGCTTTTCTCTTAGCAGTGAGAGAAGAAGCAGTCTACCTGATGTGGCAGTAAAACTGCATTTAGGCTTAATCCATAGATAGACCATTAATTAGCAGGAAGACCACCTCAAGGACAGCCTTCAAAAAGGTACTGACAGTATAGGTTCACAACAATACCCCCTTTCATTTTCACACGACCATACTCTTCCATGACTTACTTGAACTAATGTTAATTTCCTGCAAGTGCATCTCCACACTGACATCATCAGTTTAGGCAACTTTGAGTTCCTCCTCTTGCTCAGTCAGTGTCTTCTGGTATCACACAGAACATATGCATCAGGTACCAGAGAGTGGGCACAGACACAAAATCTGCAGGACCCAGAAGTGTACATGAGAGATTGGAAAAGACTATAATAGCAGGTATTTCCACAACCAGGCTGTCGCGTATACACCAATAGGCAAAACGCTCGTATCACTCCAGGGTAACCTAACTGCAGTCCCCAGGAGCAAGATTCAGAAAATGAAAAGGACTGAGAGCCATACCTGCTCCCAGCTGTGGAGTAGTCTTGAACCTTATCGTGGAGCTGGCCTAAGGAGTCCCAGTCACCCATGTTGCCTGCTTAGTTACTGTTCTTTCACTCAAAAGATGTGAAGTGAGCAAGTCAAGTGATTACATTCCTCAGAGGATGAAGTAAAATGAAAAAGTTCAAGAGTCAAAATTGTTTAAAGTTTGCTGCTATGTGGTACCTTCCTCCACTCCTTCCCCTAATGAAATAAAATTTGCTGACACCAAGTAAAAGCTTATATGGATTCATTATCATACATGGTAAGCACTCCTACACAAGGAAGTACATTTTCCTATAATAGGACAAGTTACATAAGTGGGGGCGCAAAGCAGACAAACCTAAAGGTCTCCTTCAATTCCAGAATAAAACAATTTTCAAAAATAATGACTCAGTTTTTTAGTATATTAACAATTCAATTCATACTCATATACTGACTGATTCATCTTTTGAAGAAATAGGGTCAATACTTCCCAAAGACAGAGATATTCATTGAACCAATATTTACTCAGTGTCAGATACTGTACTCGGGGCACTGGTTCCGACTGGTAGGTAAAAGACACAAAATTCTTGTATTTGTCGAACTTAAGTCAACTGAATGAAAGAGAAAGTTAAAAGTGCAATATTTTATTATTTTATTAGCGCTAAGACAACTGATTGCTACAATAAACCATAATGTTATTTACCGTTGAGAAAGGAATTGAGGTATCCAGTATAAAATGTACGCCAATTTCAGAACTGTGAGGCATATCTTAGAACCAAGGGAAAAGGCCAAGTGAGCAAGTGAATACACAATCACAAAATTAAATAAGTGCCAAAAAGGAAACAACTAGGAGACCCTGATAGAGATTAATTAGAAAAAACCAAGACGAGGCTAGAGAGCCACATAAATAGCAGGAAAGTGTTGCTCCATGGGAAAAGCAGCAGCATGTGCAAAGATTTTAAGGGTGAACGACTCATGGTGTTCAAAGAACTAAAAGGCAGAGTGCATTTACCAGACAGTGGACAGAAGAGGAGGAAGCACATCTAAGGTTACTGCCACAGAGGGGCTAACTCAGGTACCCACTCAACAGCAGGGAAGCCCAAGGGCAGGAAGCAGGATTATACTATGAAGCTGGGGCAAGACTGAGGCCAGGAGAGGAACTACAAATGGATACTCAGGAGCTTTAGGTATAGCAGGAAGCTCAGAGTAGACTGGATCAGAAGAACATATAGGGATAGGTATTCTGTGCTAATAAATGGCCAGGGAATTTTGGTTGTAATAAAAAGCAAAAGAGGATGTCAGGAATGATAGGACTGGTCCTGGAAGTCTCTGGAGAGGACAACAGGCAATTAAATCCTGGCACTGCAGTCCTGAACACATTTGTGAATAAAGTGGCATTTTCCAAGGGTAGCTGCCAGCCCAGACAGCATGAAAAAGCAACATCAGGACAAAAGGGGAGCTGAGAATTGGAGATCAAGTTCCCTGTCAAGAGGGTTCCCAATTCAAATATTTACTGCGTGTAGACCGTCTACCTTCAGTGGAATTGTTAGCACGTGGAAGTTTTTTTTTGTTAAGACTAAATTATTGATACACTGTGTTCATTCTCGTGGATTTATTCTAGGTTATTATATGAAAAAAGACAATTTTTTTTCAGGAGGAATAGCACTGATTTACTATCCACTAATCTGCTAAGGGTAAAAGGAACCGGGTGTGACATACAACACAAAGCTGTGTCACTAATGAAGACTACTAGTCTTCAATTTCTTTCCTATAGTATGTATTTCTTTATAGGAAAGGTCACAATGCAAAAGCAGAGTGAAAGGTTTCTGTCTTTAATTCAGAGCATACTAGGTAAATATATCTTACCTTACAATGGGCCACAGGTAATTGCTTATTACATGGCAAAAACAATTATTTGCAACCAAATCCTTTCAACACAGTAAATCATTTAAAAACAATATTTATTTAGTATATTCATATTACATCCATAAAAGTTAACACTTTAATTCTCCCTCTTCAAATATACATTTAACTTCCAAATGTAGATATTCACTTTAAACAACTGGGAAAAATATTTCCTAACATAAACATGGTAAGGCTTTGCCAACTAATAAGCAATCTTAAATACCACAGCTAATTAGTTTCTTGGGTTTTAACGGCTGTTCCTCACAGCAGATTCAGTGAAAAACATAAAACTAAAAATGAATCTTAAAAAATGGAAACGTTAACTAAATTCACAGTATCTTAATTGCCTAAGATTGGCTACAACTGCTACCCAAGGATAAGAACTGAAGCCTACCAAAATGTCGATTTTTAGCAAGTAATCAAATTATAAAGCTCAAGTACACATAATGCTTTCTCAGTTGCTTAAGTAACACATTTTGGCCAAACTATCCTCTGTCTCATAGATTCTGAGAATAATTCTATTAAGCTAAATTTACCAAGATCTACAGTTTATAATTAATACATTCTTCAAAGTTAACTGAAAATAAACCATTGGTTGCAGGAGTTCCACATTTAGTCTCATTAGTTTTTCAAATTTAAATACTGCATAGTTTCTACAGTTTTCAAAGTACCTTAGAAATTGAGTTACTTCTTCAAAAACAAATGGAGTGAAATAGTAAGTAAAAAAAAATAATTCCCAGAACCATGTTAACAGGTATACAGAAAGTTTCTGATTAAACAAAAACAGTGCTGAAGGGGAGGGGAAGGGAAAAAATCAATAGTTCTGATTAATTTAGGGCAAAGTTATTAGAAATTTTCAAGAGCTACATGAAGTTTTTTCAAATAGTTTGTTCTGAAAACTCTTCTTACTAAACACATGAAAATACAGAGATTTAAGATTCAAAGAGATGAAAATAACAGAAGATGAGTCATCTCAGCAAAGCAAATGGTTCATAGGAAAGTTTAAAATCTCTTGCAGAACATTATTTTTAAACTGGACAGATATTTCCAATTTTAAAATATAAACGTAGGACTTCTACTTTCAGCTCCAACACATGCAGTGCTTGGATATTATCCTGCCTGTCCTTACAAGTTAAAGCCCTAACAAACTGAAAATTAGCAACTTTTCTTAGACATTTCAAGAGAACTGGGGTCACAGGGCAAATCAGCCTCCTGAATCTAGAGACAAGGCAAACACAGAGAACTAACCTGAGATTAGCTTCCCTGGAACAGAAGGCACTGGAGTAATACAAAAGCAAGAAAACTTACATGATAATTCTGACAAAGATCAAGTGAGACAAGCTTGTGAATGAAAAGTCCCAGAAGCTCCATCTTAGGCCTTTTATATGCTCATACAGCTTTACTTGCCAGAATCTCATCAGGTTCTAACTGTGAAGATCTAAGGAAAATCTTCTCTCCTTTTAGGCAGGAGAGGAAAAGGAACTATTTGAAATATGCTCAGGGTTAAGATCCAATAAAAAAATTTCCTTTGGGTAGAAGAAAAGAGGAAAGCAGCCATTTTGAAATGTACCCAAAGGAAAAGTAACTAACACTTGTGAAATAAGTTCAAAATGTTATTCATAAAAAAGCCAGTGCACCCAGAGAAAATCAGAGCCTCACATACACTGGAGAGGGGGAAAGGGGCAATAAGTTAACTATGACCCCTCAAATCTTCCTGTTTAACCTAATAGGAATAAAGAAAAAGGGAAGGGAAGCCATATGAAACACTTCTGAAGGTTGTAGTCAAGGACTCAGACCGCAGAAGAGACAGATTATATAATATTTTCCTCTTTCCATATTCTTCCACCATTTCTATAGGGTTCCACTACAGTAATGATAGATCACATTGAAAGAGGTACAAGATGTAAATTATTTAAAAGCTCCTTTACCTCCACAAATTGAGCCCAGGGTCTTTGCACTGAGATACATCCTTAGCCCTTTTATAAATTTTGTAATTTTTAATTTTGAGATAGGCTCTCCTTAAGTCACTAAGTTGCCCAGACTGAGATCGAACCTGCAATTCTGTCGCAGTCTTTCAGAGTGCTAGGATTATAGGCATGTGCCACCTTGCTCAGCCTAAATAGGAATTCGTAGGGAAACTCAAAAGATAATAGATAGGGAAAAGAAAAACAAAAAGGCACTAGAGAACACCAAAGATTCTGGCACCTACATCTACACCAAACATTAAAAGTGGCCCAGTTCCTGGCTAGCTTAACAAAAATCCTTATACTAAAAGCTTATTTCTATTACTCAGTATATCATATTCAGCATACAAAAAGGAAAAGACACGTGCATTATAAGGCATGTAAAAAGGTAAGACAAATAGTCTGAAAAGACAAAGTAACAGACTCAGACATAGCACAGACTTGGGAATTATCAGATAGGGAATTTAAAATTACTATGATTAATATGTTAAGAACTCTAATGGAATAAGCAGACAACATATAAAAACAAATGGGTAATGTAAGCATATACAACTCTAAAGAAGAATTAAAAGAAAATACTAGAAATCAAAATCACTGTAACACAAATGAAGAATGCCTTTAATGAACTCTTCAGTAGATCAGATATGGCCAAGGAAAGATTCAGTAAACTTGAAGATATGTCAATAGAAACATCCCAAAATACAATATAAAGGGAACAGTTTTTAAAAGCAGAACAAAATATTCAAAAACTATGGAAAAATTAGCACAACTGGAATACCAGAATGAGAAAAAATAAGACAAACAAGAGTGTTTGAAAGTACTCAGATACAAACCTAACCATACTTGCAGAATCAGTATGCAAAAAACTATGTTTATTGAAAGAAATCAAAGATCTAAATAAATGGAGAGACACTCTGTTCATACATTGAAAGCCAATATTATCAATTCCTGCTCTGTCTTTTGAAGATCTGCATTCCACTTTATCTGATGAGTACTTTTAAAGACCATCTAATAAATCTGTCTTTGCCTCTCAAAAAAGCTATGTCAATTGTTCCTCTATTCATCGATAGTCAATAAAATTTTATTTTAGTATATGTGCTGCTGAAGCGAGCACTCCATGCTATCTTAATAATAATCTAAGAAAGCTGCTCACAGATACGAACTGATTTTAAAGATTACATAAAAACTGAAAGATGCAGAATAGTCAATCCAATACAGAAGAACAACAAAGTTAGAGGACTCATACTACTCAAGTTGCAAACTTATTATAAAGCTATACTAATCAAGAAAACAGCATTGGTAAAGAATAGCGATACAGATCAATGAAACAAAACTGAGCACAAAAACAGACTGAAGACAAATACAGTCAATGAATCTTGGACAAAGGAACAGAGGCAATTTGAAGAAAGCAGTCTTTTTCAACCAATGGTGTTAGTTGTACTTATGTAAAAGGAGCCTAAACACAGATTTTACAACTTTTACAAAAATTAACTCAAAGACAGTAAGAGACCTAAATCAAAATTATAAAACCTCCAGAACTTAACACAAAAAGTCGAGGTGACTTTGAATTTGATAATCAGTTTACAGATACAACACCAAAAGAACTGTTCAAGAAAGAAAAATGTTAAGTTGTACTTCATTAATATTAAAAACTTCTCTGGTAAAGACACTGTTACAAGAATGAAAACACATACCACAGACTAGGAGAAAATATGTGCAAAACATTTCTGGAGAGTGTTATTGCTAAAAATGACAGAAAATAGATACTACTAGGACTCTCTCCTTCCACAAAAACAAATAATGAGGTAAGAAAAAGTGTAAGAATCAACATTTCCATAAGTCTGCAAATACATAAAAGCTACAATAACTAGAGAAAGGCTTGTGGAATCAGCTGCTTGTGATAAGAAAGTGTACATTTTGAACTGCATACCTGCCTTTCTCTCCCCCCAACCACATCTATGGCAGATAAGGAGATCAGAAGTAGAAGGCAATATTCTCTACCTAAAAATACACTTTTGGTAGGGGGATGGTCACTTTATTGCCAAAGCTGGCTTTGAACTTTTGGGTTGAAGTGATTCTCCTCAGTAACTGAGACTTCACGCCAGTGATGACAAATCTTTTAGAGCTTTCAATGATAACAAACAGCCAGCTGTAGCACGAGAGCCATAGGTTGGCCACCATTGCTATAGGCTGTGTAAGGGCATCCATACTTATCATTAAGCATATTTAATGGTAATACACTGAAATTCTTCCTTAAAACATCAGAAACAAAGTAAGAATGCTCACTTTAGCCACATCTGTTTAATATTGTGCTTGAATTTCTAGACAAAACAATTAGGCAAGGGGAAAAAAAGGTGATCAATCTGGAAATGAATAAGTAGAACTATACTTTTTTTCCACATACAATTTTCACAGAAAATCCTAAAGAGTTCATTTTAAGAAAAACTACTGCAGTTAATAAACAAATGTAGCAAATTTGCAAAATACAAAGTCAAAATACAAAAACCAGTAGGCCTCAAAATGTTAAATACATAGATATGATGACTCATGAATTGAATGTCTAGGTAAGTATCAAAAGAACTGAAAATAGGATTCAAGATTCTTATGTAGCAGCCTTATTCCTAACAACAAAAAATGGAAACAGTGTAAGTGCTATCATGAAATAAATGGATAAACAAAATGTGGTGTATACAGTACAATATTATTCAGTCACAAAGGAATAAAGTGGTGATATATGCCACAACATGGCTGCACCTTTAAAACATCATGTTAAAGAAACCAAACACAAAAGAAAAAATGCTATTTCAATAATATGAAGTGTCTAGAATAGGCAACGTCCCAGAGATAAAAAGTAGACTGAAGATACTAGGTACTAAGGGTAGGAAGAATTGGAGAACTAGTGCTTATTTCAGAGTTTCTATTGGGGTAAAAATTTTATAAATAGTGATGATAGTTATATATCATTGTGAATGCAATTAATACCACTGAACTATACACTTAGAAATTGTTAAAAGGGCAAATCTTATGGTATACGTATTTTTATTAGTTTTTTTTAAAAACCAGCAGTATTTGTACACTAGTAACAAACAATATAAAAGAGAAGTTAAGAGGGCAATTTCACTTACAATAGCATCTGTATGAATAAAGTATTTAGGGATACATCTAACCAAGGGGGTAAAAGACTTGCATACTGAAAATTAAAGAACTGAAACTGCTAAGAGAGGTTTAAGGAGACGGAAACAAAAATATCCTTTTTAGATTAGAAAAACTTACAGTTAAAATATTACCCAAAGCAATCTATAGATTCAGTGAAATACCTATCAAAATTCCAATAGCTTTTTTTTCTCCAGAAATGGGACAGCTGATTCTAAATTCAGATAGAATTACAAAGGGTCCTCCTCACTAGCCAAAATAGCACTGAAAAAGGAGAACAAGGTCAGAGAACTCACAACTGCTGATTTTCTAACTTACTACAAAGCCACAATAAGACACGCTGATACTCGCATGAAGATAGGCATATAGCCTTGAGTAAAAGTGAAACTCCACAACTAAACCCACCCATCTACGCTATGGCCAAGTGATTCATAACAAGGCTGTCAACACTAGTAAATGAGTAAAATCATTGTCTCTTCAACAAATGGTGCTAAGACAACTGGGTAACCACATGCAAAAGAATGAGAATGAGGTTCAACCCTAAATCATACCATATTAAAAAAATCAAGACCCTAATAAATGTAATAGCTAAAACTATATTACTATACTACTAGAAAAAAGGACTCCATGACCTTGGATTTGGCAATATTTTCAAAAACACAAGCAATAAAGGAAAAAATTAGACAAACTGGGTTTTATCAAAAATGAAACTCTTGTACATCAAAAGATACCTCCAAGATAGTGAAAAGGTAACCAAAAGAATAAGAATAAATATTTGCAAACCATATAACTGGTAAGGAACTTGAACATAGGATATACTTATAAATGTTAAAATGCAACAAAAAGATACCTCAATTGAAAAATGGGGAAATTATTTGAATAGTCATTTCTCCAAAGATGAAATAAAAATGGCCAACAAGTATATGGAAAGATGCTCACACCACTAATCATCAGGGAAATGCAAATCAAACATCTACTATGGTGACCAAAATAAATTTTAAAAAGTACATAACAAGCATTCTTCAGGATGTGGAGAAATCAGAATCCTTATAGATTGCTGGTGGGAATGCAAAGTGGTATGGCTGCTCTGGAAAACAGTTTGGCAGTTCCCCAAAAAAGCTAAACATAGAATTCACATACAACCTAGCAGTTACACTCCTAGGTAGACACTCCAAAGTTCATAGCAGTATTATTCACAATAGCCAAAACCAAAAATAATCCATATGTCCATTCATTAAGAATGGAACCATGAAACATGTATTTCCAGATAATACAATAGAATATCATTCAGGCATAAAACAAATGGAGTACTAATATAAATGCTGCAATGTGGATGAACTTCAAAAACATTATGCTAAATGAAGCAAGACAATCTCAAAACTCATATGCTGTATGATTTGGTTTATGCAAAATATCTAGAATAGGTAAATTCATAGATAAAGAAATTTGGTGGTTGCCAGGGAAAGGGGACAATAGAAAGTGTGTATATAATTAATACAGGGGTTTCCTTTGGGGAAATGAAAATATTTTAGAACTTGAAAGAAGTAGTGATTGTACAACATTGTGAATGTATTGTTCCAACTGTACACTGTGACTGATTTTATACTATATAAGTTTTGCCTCAATTTTAAAAAGATGGTCTTAAATGTGGCTTAATTCCTGGCTCTACCATCAATTAACATGTATAGTCCATATAGCCTTCAGAAAATTAACCTATTTGGGCTTTAGTTTCCTCATGTAAAGGATGATAATTTCTAACTTTTAGAGTTGTCATAGGGACTTAAGAAGAAATGAAAATAAAGCAGCTAGCCCAATGCCTGAAAGAGGCACAAATAAACAATCATTATTATTTTTTATTTGTGTCTGTTGAATTGCATTAGGAAAATATCTTAAATTCCTTTTCCCCAAAATTTTACTCTTCTCTGAACCTGAAAAGCTTTTTCATAACCTCACACAACACTGTTTTCTTCTTTGTACTCATCGCTATTCAGGCTAGTGATGGGACAGAGGGTGAATAGAACAGATTTGTTGCTTTATGCTCAGTCCTCAGCAAACTTCACTTCTCTGTTCTGACAACTGATATATAAAAAAGGTAATTAATACAAAATGGCCTATCCAGCCACTTAAAGGATTTATCCAAATCCTGATCAAAGGCAAGGTAATTTGCAGTGGAAGTCCTCCACCTCATTAACTTGACTACCTTTCCTCCAAGAGTGTCCAGGCAAAGAGAGGTCATTATGCTGTTTCCACCATACTCTAGTTAGGGTTTCTTCAACGCTAGATGCAAACTTTTTCTATAAAAGGCCAAATAAATATTTTAGGCTTTGTGAGTTATACACTGTTCGTTGGAACTGCTCAATGCCTTCATCGTATCACAAAAGCTTCCACAGAAAACATATAAATGTTGAGTTGTGTCTCAACAAGACTTTGATTACAAAGAGGTGGCAGGTCTGATTAGGACCACAGTGGGTAGACTACAAACCCAAGAGCTATTGTCAGGATTGGTTCTCCTGCCCATCCTAATATGGTGGTCTTAAAGAAAATGACTGGGGATTCATGCATCAAGTTTTAGCTGTGGAAAAGATCTACAACTGAATATTACTACACCGAGGACTTGGGAACCTCTGACACTCAGAAGAAGAAAAAAAAAAGAGGTTCTTGCTACACTGTTCTCATCCAGCCTGTTACCAGTTAATGGTACTACCTCCTAATGCTAGTCCTATCTTTTTGACAGTTGTACTGTAGGGGTTTAGGACTATTCCCCCTTTATTACTAACATGAGGTTTCCCTTTTCAGGCTTCAATGGAGAACTTATGGTGGGGGGTCACACTGTCATTTCCATTGCTATCTTCTTTCAGATTTACCTTCCCAAAACAATATTTTCAGCTTCCTAACAATAGAAAATAAAACCTTGTATTTAGTTTATCCATGCTTGACTAAAGTCCTCCTAAAATTACCTCTTACTGATTTTGACAAAGTGAATGCCCAGCTAAGTGTCTGATATTTTGTCAGCACTCCATGGATTTTTCTACAGAGATAGAGGTTGAATTATTCTTCATAATGCAATGCCTGGAACACAGTGCTTTAGGAGACAGGTTCTTTTGACACTACATGGGCATTTACTAATCAGTCCTTTTGCCCATACTATCAATGAATATGTATTTCCAGCCTGTGTAGAAAGACCCACCATAATTTTTACTCCTCAAGCTGTGAAGGAAAGTAGCATTAAAGAACTAGTATAAATCAATCAGACATTTGTCAGAAACTAATGAAGTTACTCACCTTAAGATGAGTAAAAGAATATTCTCATCTTCAAACTAATTATGGTTTTTATGATTTACAAAAAGGAACTTTAAAGTTGACCTCTAAGAATTCAATAAACAATACTGTTAACTTAAATGAAAGACCTGAAAATGAAGGACACAAAAGAGAGCTGTTGCAAAGTAGCAGGCACTTGGTCCCTGATGAGGCATCGAAGACGTCCCAAAGACTCAAACATGGTAAACTGGAAAAGCATCCTAGTTAACTCATCTTCTAGATGAGGAGGGTAAATGATGGTTTAGGAACCGAGACATATGAAAAGATGAATGAGATGAAGTCTCATGTGGAGACAGTGCTAGTACTGGCTAATGCTAATATAACCATACTCTTAACCTGTTTACTAAAAATGAACACAGAGAAAACTATATCCCAAGAAAAACCACACCTTTCTGTGAATCAGCCAGTGTACAGGCTGGGGAACCAGAAGAGTATCCCCCTGCCCAAGCAACTGGCTGATTCAGAGGAACTAAGGGTAAGATGACAGCAACTGAGGTGAAAGAAATAGCTTGATGCTTGTATTGTTTGATTGACTTTGCAGGGCTAGGGCTGGTGGTGTGGGCATCTCTTTGGAGGATGGCAGTCTACACCATGGTAATTGTGGGGGATTTCCTTCTGTCTTGTTTTTGAAATCCAATGTTTTGTTCCATTTTACTGTTTTGTTTTATGCCTGTATCTGGTAACCCGAGCAACTATTTTGAAGATAACAATATGCAATGTAGCACCCATTCTTAAATTCCTATCATTTTGTTTTGAAACCTAAAAAAACAACCAGAGAGAAAACTATATCCCAATAAGGATGATAAAAATAAAAGCAACCAGGAAGCCTGCAAAGACTAAAAATTCTTCTAGTTCAATAAAGGCAGGACCCACTCAGGAAACAACAAATGAGCCACTATTTATTTTATTGATTAAAAAACAAAAGTAACAAAACAAAAACAGAAACATGGGTAGCTTTTCCTACTTCAACAGACCAGCAAAATATTAAACAGAACACATTATAATATTAGGAAGTAGTATTTGGGTGAGACTTCTGCAGTGTTTCAAAGACAACTGGCTCAACAATGAAAACCAGGTCAAAAACAGAAAGCACACAGAAGTAATGCCTCTTTATGAGTGCCACTATACAAGGAGACATGAGATCCTTGATCCTCACTAAAGATTTCTGCTATCTTTGTTCTGGACCTGATGTCCAGTTTGACATTGGCATCATTAATCTCCACATGCTGCAGTAAATAAATTACTGTCATTTAAAGAGTTATTCCTTAAAAAAATTAAAGCAAAATACTAAAATATTTCCAACTTCTTACAATGTTTATTAAAAACTCTAAGTCTAATTTCTTTCAAATGCTAGAAATTTTACACACAGAAAGTAAAAGTTCTTATTTTTAAGAAGGAAAGTATCAAGAAAATAAATAACAACTAATCCTATGTAGTCAGTTTTTCACTGTTGCTTTCTCTTTAATGTTTGTTTTAAATTTTTAATTCACATATAAAACCTAAAACTAAAAAGAAAAACATCTGTCCTATTTAACATGATAAAAATGGAAACAAAAGTTTGTTTTACTTTTTTGTTGTTGTTTTATTTTAGAGTAAAACAACTGTATGGTTTTAGATGGCAGCCACTTGCCAAATACTATAAATAATCTGTATATTCCCAAATACTATAAATAATCTGTTAATTAGTGATTGTTCACTGTGTTTTCCTTAAGTATTTTATTGAAATAGTTCAGTTTATTAAAAATAACTAAATCCTCATTTAGTTTTATAGTAAAAAAAGTAAATTTAGACTGAGAAGGAATCGCTAATTCAAAATATACAATGGTTGCTAAAAATGAAGCTTTATAGCTAAAAACAACTTGTGACAATTGAGTAATAAGAGCTAAGAATGCCTCTTCATAGAAGGGAATACGGGCATTTTTGACTAGAAAATATTTAATCGACTCTGCATTGCCTAGTACTCTCAATCTCAGTTTCTCAACACTCAAAGAGAAAAATGGCCCATTCCAGATTTTCTCGTATCTACTCTGTTTGCCTCTTACAACCATTTTGCCTTAAAAGATCACTAATAAATGGCCTTGTTAAATGAAATGGATTTGTTCGCCTCTCAATCCTTATTATCATGGACCTTTTCACGGATTCTTAAATTACTGGTAAGTAATATCTTTAAAAGTCTCTCTTCTTTGTTTTAAGAGGTCTGGGCACCTCTTCTTCAGTCTCATCAATTTAAATAGCCCTTCACTCTGCTCTGCACTTCCTCTTGGAAGGTTCACATCCTTTCACAGCTCCATGTCGTACTCAAGTTAGCAATTTCTGGAGGCAGACCACTGCCTAGTTTACCACTTCTCAGCTACATGACCTTGGCTTTGTGATACAGCTCCTCTGTTACTCAGTTCCCTTAACTGTCAAATAGTAGTAAGAGCAGGATTACTACTGTAGGGCTTAAAACATCTACTACAGTGTCTGCTATATGGGAGAGCTAAATACGTGGTACTTAATAGTTTCAGGTTTTTTACCATTGCTATTTTTATTCTTTATTATCATTACTTCTCCCCTCAAACTTATATATCCTTTATAAATGTTCTAGTCAGATAAACAATACCAATACTTTTCCAGTTTGCTCCATTCAAACCCTTCTGATTACCTCAGATCCCTCTGTAGAAACTAAGTCCCTGTAACCATTCTCTACTATATCTTTCACTTTTTCTAAGTCAGTGCTATCATTGTTGCCCACTTATAAGACATATCCCAACACTGGATTGCTTGCAACTTTGTAAATTAACTTTCTGGAGTACATATGTCACCTATTTGTTCAAAACAAAAACTTCACATAGGTCAACTCCAGCCACAGTAAAGGAATCACATGAAACAGCACTTTCCTGTCTCAGGCTCAATAAGCACTGTGCTTCATTTTCCCTATGTACAAATTCTCTTTCTTCAGAGTTTGTTTCTTTTTTTTTCTTTCTTCCGGTTTTAATTGAATCTCCGTTCTCCTTTCCTTTCCTTTTCCAGCAGTATGGGGTATGGAACCCAGGGACTCACATTTGCTAGGTATGTGCTCTACTACTGAGTTGTATCCCTGAATCTTCCTATTTCAACCTCATTCAATTTTCTCTGCCTTGTTGTGAGCATGACCTTTTTGGACTTCCGTTCAGAAAAGTGTCCTATAGAACATAGCTTCTCCTCTCATAGGCACCTCAAAACACAAATGCAAATAAAATCAACAACGCATATATGCAGGATAAAAGTTCAAACCAGAATGTCTTCCAAATGTGATAGTCACAAGGAGCCATACATAGAAGCTTAATATTCAATGCTAAAAGTTTTCAGACACATGTCAGTATGTATATATAACAATAAACACAATCTGTCAAAAAAAAGAGTATAAGCTATATTATTCTTTCTTAAATGAACAGCACTTATTTCAGTAAATTAATAAGTATGGTCTTTAGCCTGAAATAGCCCAACATTATATGCTATTCAAAAAAGACTAAAAAAATTCATTTATAAATTTGACCTCTAAACTCTTACAACAGTGCATAGATTGAAACAGTAACTTACTTCCATACTTTCTCAAATATACCATATCCTAAGAATTATTTAACTATGTATATACACATATAGCTAACAGTTAACCATTCCAAAGATGCTTAAGTAATCAACAGGCCTATGCATAAGTAATCACAAGGATCTGATTTATACATTTTTATAAGCCCTTCATGAAAATGTCAAGACATGCAAAATACATCAGTATGATTATTTTATATATAATGACTACAATAGGGAGGATTGCATCTATTTTTAACTATAATATGAATTTTGTAGTAATCTATTCATTTGATCCTAAAATGCAAATCTTACCAGAAGCATCAAATTCTGTATTTTTGGATAATGGGGTATAGATTTGAAGATCTGATTTTAGTTGGGAAAAAGATATAACAAGTCTAATGACTAAACAGCTGCAGATTCTAAAAAGAGTTTTATATTATTCTGAGTTAGGCACTAATTTATGCTTTAAATTTTCCATCCAGTGAGTGATATACTTTTAGATGCATAAAAAGCAAAGCAGTAATACTTAGAAAGTTGGTCAGTGAGTCCCTCATCAAGTGAAGGGTAGCAAGAAGAAAAATTTTAGATGCAATTTCATTTGCAGCAACTTCATGGCTTATGTATCTTCTTTTATCCCTTCAGAGAGACTGTAAGCCATATGAGGACAAGTAAAGTATGGTTTACTCCTTATAACTCAATGTCCCCTCTACACAGCCACTAGGAGTCAGAGTTCACATTCAGAGCTGGTTTCCCAAGAGCAGAGATGTCTATGCTTATCCATTTTCCTTCTGGGCTCATCTTCTGTCAACTAAACATAAGTTATTATGAGGACCAAGTACATGTAAGAACTGTATCTTAAGTAAATGGGATGAGAAAAACAACATACTCAACTAGTAAAGTTTATTTTTTTACATAAAATTTTGAAGGAACGCTAAGGCAAGGTTCAAAAAAGTACAAAGAAAAAGCTAACAGGTTGAAGTATGACAATAAGAGAAAAAAAATGAGCTATCTGTATTAATATTAGGCTATAGCATATATAATTATATACTATATATGTGTATATGTATTACATATATGTATGTTGGATATGTATATAGATCTCAGAAGTCTTTAGGTTTTAAAACCCAAGATTAAGAACTGAAACTTCTAGCTGGAATGCTATACAAACAGAGCTACAACATAAAAAGAGACATTACAGTCATAAAAAAGTCAAATTTAACTTTGAAACTGACAGTTGATTTCCCTTAAGTAATATCTACCCAGAAATTCTATTTTTTAAGCTTCACAAATTTATTGTAACTCAAAGCAACTCATTAAAAGAACAGCATTTCATTAGGGAGCTTTCCATGTTTAATTTCAAACTGCTGTAATACTTCTTAATGAGATATTCAAGGTACTAAATTTATTTTCATTACAGTTATTTTAAATTCTTAATCACCTTTAATTAAGAACCAATAGTATTCAAATAGTTTTTGAGATATGCTAAACTCATATCTCAGGCACAAAATATATCATTATAAAAATCACACACAAAAAAACTTTGGTCTTAAAACTTTAGTGTTAGCAAATCACACACAAAATAACATGAGGTCCAGTATTAATACTCAGATCCAGTACATAATAAAAAACTTGACCTAACATTTAAAATTATTAGTTTTAACACCTACTATCTTATCTCTATGCAAAACACGCAAGCTACTAAGCAACAGCTATGGAAACTTCAAATAATTTTGCTGAATAATTTGTCATTATTACCAGTTAAACAATCTATAATAAGATTCATTTCAAGCCTGTTTCAAGGTGATCAACTATGGCTAGCAATTATAATCATGCACTGTTATTCCATGTCCCAATCCATCACCAAAAGCTATCCACTGCCCTTCAAAATCTGAATTCAAATCCAGATAATCCAAGTAATCTAAGTTACTAGGTCTACAAAGAAAATTACTGAACAACACATTCGCTTACTCATAACATTTGAACATAGTTCTGTTACTACTTTGCTTCCTTCTTCCCATCCTACCACCTTTTTTCTCTTCCCATTAGGCTATATACAGGCTGAAAAAATTAGCATGTGATTGCAAAAAGCTAATAATTACTTACCATCATCAAGCTTATTGAAAAGCTTTTTTCCAGGTTCACATATCAGTTCTACTTCATTAAAAGTCATCATCATAACCAGATGCTTTTAATTATGTGCCCACATGTACAGAGCAATGCATTACTTTCAAAAAGTCTAAACAATATTTTCTTGTAAAAGTCATGTACTTGCCTTGTGCCTGCATTTCAGTACAACTCCATAGGCTCCTATAATAAGAAAGAAGTAAACAATCAGGGGCATGTGCACAAATTACAACTCTTGAAAAAAAACAAAGCTGTACTACACATACATTGCATAGCAGTATATGCTATAATAATAACACACAAAATGACAGTATCCTAGAGTGCTAATACAATAGTGAGCCATATATAAACAGAGCATAAATGTATTTTTATAAACTGTTTAAATGTTTGAATTTTTTTAAAGAAAATTTCACTTGAGACATGTTTTACAGTCTTAAAACATTTTTTGAGATAAGACTGGGTCATGAGAACTCGTAAGCAAATGAAAATTAACTTGAAAGGTTCTAGGAAACTTAAAAGCTAATTAATTTCCAAGAGCAAACTTAAACACAAAGTATACCTAAATATGTTATCTGCCCTAGAAGTCACTGAAACCCTCTTCTATCCTTTTCATGTAGCAAAATAGTATATAGCTCAAGTCTGGGAATGTATCTCAGTGGTAGAATGCTTCCCTAGCATTCTTGAGGCCCTAGGCTCAATCCTCAACATTTCAATTAATGACTATAAGGAGTTGATACCTTTTTGCCATAAAAAACTCAGTTTAAGAGCACAGGTCACATAACTCTTACTTTATTTGGTGTATTTTGATAAGATTCACTCCTGTCTTTTAGGTTATTGTCAAGGTAATAAGCTTGATTTCTTAAAGCAGAACAAAGAGGTATACCTTGACAGCAAGGAACGTAGGAAACTGAGGTGAAAGTTATAATGTGAATAACAGAATCAAAACATAATATATGATAACGGAGCTCTGAAAAAAAACAAGAACAGGGGCATTAGCAGAGTGGCAAAACCTATTGCAACTATGAGAAGGGGACTTTAGGGAGATAAAACGTGTCTCCAACAGTCCTAAAAGTTCCCTTCACTTTGGTGGAAATGGATGAATCTTATTATCATAGCTAAGATTGAACAAGCCATGAGAACCACCAAATTAACTCCACAATCACTAGCAAATATCCAATCCTTCAATTCAATTATTCTAACTGCATCTGCTAGTTTTTCTATGAAGTGAAAATGCACTATCTATGCTATAGGAATAGTAAGAGGTGCTTGACAGATTTTTATATACTCCATTACTTCATATATTGTTTTTCTAAAATCATCTGAAGTGGTTTACAGAAAATTACACTACCTATCTATATATATGATGGTTCTGATTATATTCTAATTTATATAGGAGTCTGACAGTTTTGGTTACTCTAAGCCAATACCTAAGATGATGATCACCTATGGGTATATGAGAAAATCAAGATTATGATCCAAAAAAAGTAGGCTTAGAATTTGGAAAGTGCTAGTTTTGCTGCATCCTATGTGTTGACTTTCTCCAGTCAACAGCTTTATTGCTTGTCTATAACTGCAATACTTCTGATATAAAAAATTTTAAAAAGCAACTGTCATAAAACATTAGGTAAGAGATTCAAAATGAATTTTATTTACATCATTAATACCAATGAAAAAAATGGAAAAAGGAGTGGGCTAGTGAAAGAAGGAGGATTTATTCTTTTCATGTGGTATGACGGTTAAAGTGGATTGTCAATTTTATTAGCATGTAAGCTATCCCAAGAATTAATAAAGCACATTTCTGCATGGGTAGGTAAAAGAGGTGTAAAGTGGAGGTCTGTATCTGTCCCTGGCCCCTTCATCTCTGGCACTTCTAATCTGCTCTGCTTCCTGCTTGGCATTAACTGAGCAGCTGTGCTCTACCACATCTTTCCACGAGGTTTGACTTGGAGTCAGGAGATCATGGACTGAATCCTCTGAAACTGCAAGCCATATAAACCATTTTTGCCTTTAAGTTGAGGTGTTGTATATTTGGTCCCAGCAATAGGAAAGCTAACTAGTACATATGGCTTTAATGTCAAACCTTGAAACAAGCACCCAATGATTGGATTCTACTTTGTTTCCATTTATTTGAAAAGAATTTACCAAATTAGTATTAAAATCTTGAACAGCTTTGTTATTCCTCTAAATTTTTAAAGCTTCTTTGGAAATTCAAAATTTGGAAAATATGAGACTTGTTATAACATTGGCTTTTAAAATATAAATTCTAAGAAGCTATAATTACAATAACTTATCTTCTATTAACAAAACCATTTATCAAGATTTCCATAAAGTTATCTTTAAGCTAAGAGCAAAAATTACTAAGCACAAAAAATCAGGAAGAAATGATGGCTTTTCTAGAAGTCAGCTTATGAAAAATGAATTTCTGTATTTTATCAATCAATAATATCACTGGTTATCTTATGTATTATTAGGAAAGAAAATGTACTCTTAATCAAAAATGATAGATCCTGATTTGGAGATACTAAAATATGACCAAATTCTGTGCGTAAAAATTTATAAAATAAGGTTCATCATTCTCAATAAAATAAAATAGAAGCTATTTATTCACTTATTGACCATGTATTAAGTAAAATTTCCATACACGAATAAATTTTAAATTATTCAAAATAAACTTAGCTGATATAAAAATAAAACTGTAACTTTAAAACTATTCTTAGACTGTACTTAATAAATCATAATAACTAATGATAATAATAAAATGAAGGCAGTCTTCAGAAATTTTTGATTGCTGGGCATGGTGGTACACACCTATAATCCCAGCACTCAGGAAGCTGAGGCAGGCAGACTACTACAAATTCAAGGTTAGCCTGGGGTACAATGTGAATTCAAGACCAGCCTGAAGTGCATAGTAAAACTCTGTCTCAAAAAGAAAGAAATCTTTGATTAAACTTATAAGAGTTTTAAAGTATTGACTTTCAAATGGAATGTAAGATCAAAATAGTTACTTTATTTTATATACTTAGAAGAGTATCTGAATTGATATAGGCTCAACTGACAGGATCTAAACTGGTATATTTTGAGGTGGTAGGTATAACTGTACATTGCTCAAAAATTCAGGAAAAGTAAAAATTCTAACTTACCTTCACCTACAACCCCAAGGATCTCAAATTTATTCATCACATTACCAATGTTAGGAATCTTCATGAAGACAAACGCCTCTTTTGATGTAAGCCACAAAACATGGCACCAAAAAAGGAACTTCTGAGAAAATTGTATATAAAGTAGAAGAAAAATGTCCAAAGGAGGAAATTCTCAATGGTTGGCAGAAATTTTCACATATTCCTTTTAATAGTGAAATATTAAATGAGTACCTGAAAGAACAAAAACAATGAGTCATTAGTTTTATATTGCAGTACCCTAATAACCTATCCTACTTTATAGTACAGTTTTTAAAACTCCCTGTCAATGCTTCATATGCTGAAAAAAAGAAGAAACAATAATAATGAGAAAAACCCAAACTGGAATGCACATACAGCACTTAAAATGAATACCATAATCATGCTGAAAGAGAAATCAAGGAGAAAGAATTAACCCCAGGCAACCTTTGAAAACAGTACTTCAACTAACAATTTCTTCAAACTAAAAGCAAAAAGAAAAATAAACAAATAGTGTACTCTCCCCCTTAGATATGTTTTTACACGGTGAATATGAAACTTCTCTATCTGTATGGTGGGAATGAACAAATTAAGAAAACATACTGTAGATAATGAGCCCTTGATTTCTTATTTTCATAAAAAGGAGTTACAAATATGAGGAGGGGGGAAGCTTAACTATATAAGTTCAGCTTTCAGTTATCTAGAGCAGTAAAAACTGATGTACTATAATATATGTACTCACATACATATATTCCCTCAGAGCGTCTAAAAGCAATGACACACCACCACTCATGAGCACAGCTAGTCCTCCAACAAAAGGACCCAGGTTCCTTGGAGAAATAGCTGATTCCAAGGGGAAGGCAGGGAAGCCACAAAATGACCCTAGGGATATTTTTTCTGTACTGCCACAAAGTAAGCAAATGCTCAAAGAATGATGATGGTGATGTGTCAGATGGACACAAGAATTAACTTTAAGTGATTCCCACAAGTCAAATGAGTAATATTGGAGCAGCAAAATAAATAAGGATATTAATAGATTATAATGTAGAAGAATAAAATAAAGTTGCACAAGTCCTTACTGATATAAATAAATAAACAAGGAGAAAGGAAAGCTCTTTTGCAGACTGTTATTCCAAATAATAGATGTAGTGATGAAATTTTTTTAATCTCCATTTGGCAACTGCTCTGGTAATAATTATTTTAGGCAAGTATCATCACTATGTGCTAAAACAAGTAGTTCAAAGTGTGATGGAAAACAAGACATTATCTCATCTCAAAATATCTCCCCGCAGGATACATATTAATTACAAAGGGAAAATAATAATTTCATAGTGAAGAATCCTCCAGATACAACCTTAACTAAATGATCAAAGTTAATATAATCAATAACGGAACAAACCAACATTAGATTCCTATTGACAGGATGTCATCACATTATCACTTTTGTGGCATTTCTGCCAGCAATGTAAAACCTGAATCTAACCAAAAAAAAGTAACAGCTAAACCCAAGCCAAGAGATAGTCTACTAAATTATTGGCTTGTATTCTTTAAAAATGTTGAGTAACTGTTCCAGATTTTTAAAAGCTAAGAGACATGCTGAATACCATGTATAATCCTACATTAGATCCTAGAAAAGATAATTGAGAAAATTTAAACATCTAGAGATTAGACAATAGTATTATATCTATGAAAACTTTCTGGTTTTGATGATAGTGTATGGATATAGAAAACAATGCTTTTGTTTTAAGAATTAGTATGAGAAATTTTTAGAGATAATGGGATATCATGTTTACAAGTTAAGCTTTTCAGAAAAAAAATACATACATGTATATAAGACAAAAGCAAGAGAATGTTAAAGCAAAAACAATAAAATGGTAACATTTGAAAACTCCAAGCTGGCCATGGTGACACATGCCTGTAACCTCAGCACTCACAAGGTTGAGGCAAAAGGATTGCTCCAAGTTCTAGGCCACCTTGGGCTACATAATGCATTTAAGACTAGCCTGAACGGCATTTTGAGACCTTATCTCAAAACAGTGACAACAAAAAGAAAATCTGGATCAGGGCTAGAAGAAACATGAAATTCTTTATACCATTTTTGTAATTTTTCTCCAACTGATATATTTTCAAAATAAAATTTCTTATTTATTTTTTGTTTTAAGACAATACTTGTTGCCAGGACTGGCTTCAAACTGTCCATCCTCCTGCCTCAGCTTCTCAAGTAGCTGGATTACAGGCATGTATCCTAGTGCCTAAAAATAAATTCTTTTAATTAATTAAAAAAAGCTATCCTACTTCTATAAAGAGTAATGATGGTATCAGCATAAATGTTGGTTTAAAATAAAGAAATCTAAACAAAGAAATGTTCTTCATTTCCTATGAAATTTGAAACTTTTAAAAAATAAGTAGACTGTATGTGATGTGGATAAGTACTGACAAGATGTGCCTTTCAAACAGGAAGACTACAAATGGAAATAATCTTTCTAAAGAACGACATGCCCATAACTAAATGATTTTTAAATGTCTGCATTCTGATCAAGGTACCTAACAAAAGCCTACAATAAATACTCTCAAATGTGAAATATTAGACATGGTCTCTAAAATTAAGAACATGAGAGGGCATGGTGGCACATGCCTGTAAGCCCAGGTACTCAGGAAACTGAAGCAGGAAGGCAGCAAGTTTGAGGCAAGCGTGGGCAACTTTGTGAGATCTTGTCTCAAAATAAAAAATAAAAAGGGAAAAAGGGCTAGGAGTGTAACTTACTGATTAAGCATTTGTCTCACATGTGTCAGCCCCCTAGTTCAATTCTCAGTTCTAGAAAAAAGTATTTTAAGAACATGATAAAGAATTCTAATGTTAATACTCATTATCATGATTATTGAATATTTTGGTATGTTCTAGGATTTAACATGATAAAAGATAGTCAAGAGCTCTAGTCAAGTATATATAACTTTATTCAAAGGTATTAAAGAAGACCAAAATAAATTAATAATCCAAATTGAAGGCTAGGATGTTTCAGTACTATAATGATGTGGATTCTTTTCACATTGATCTATACAATGAATGCATTCTAATCAAGACCCTAATTTGGTTTTCTGAGGATTTAAAAAGGTTAATTTTAACATATCTATGTAAGAATAGAGTTTTAAGTATAAACAACATCCTCTTCCTATAAGGAGAAAAGAATTTTAAAAAGAAAATAAGAATAAAAGAAACAACACTTGGCCTTGAGAAAAGGATCTGGCAGGATGCCCTAAGGAACATGTTGTGGGTGATAACTGAGCTATGGAAATTAAGACAGGGTGGTTTGGGCACTGAGGTAGATAAATCAGCCACTAGAACAGATGTGAAATCCCAGAATAAACCGTACTGAAATATTCCTATAACTTCTTACAGTCTTGACAGGGGTCTGAGTAGTATTTTTTTACAGTAAGTCAGATCGTATCTCTTTTCCCATTTAAAATCCCCTATCAGCCTCCCACAGCATTGAGTAAAAGCCACAGGCCTGGTTCTCCCCTCCTCTGATTCCATCTCCTAGCCTCTCCCTTAGCTTGCTTCACTCCAACCACACTGACTTCCTTTCGCTACATTTATTTCACAAAATTTAACTTTAGTTTAATGAGCTTTTAAAATAACTTTATATTTAGTGTAGACGATGTCATAATTTGAAAAAATATTTATCAAACAAATCACTCCTAACTATCCCCTAGGTTTCATGGACTGGGTAAATAAAACATGGAAGACTGCAGAACGAGATAGGCAAGGTTCTCACCCTCATCAAACTTTGCATTTTTTTTGAAAGAAAAAAATAAGAGATTATCATCCAATACTGATACGTGTTATAAAGGAAGAATAAACACTGATTAGTCAGACTGGGAGGGTTTCTCTAAAATAGGTGATATTTGAGATTGAAATGACAAGAGGCAGTCAGCTGTTTGAAGAACCACATCAGTCATATTCCAGTTAAAAGATGTTCGGAGTACTTCCGAGTATGAATCATTCTTTCATTTTCTGTGGCTGGTTGGAAGAACACCCAAGAAACATTGAAATATTCTATTCTCTGCTAATAATGGTATGGCTCATTTCAAAGGAAACGAGATAAAAATTAAATCATTCCCAGCAACAAGACCCAGCACCCAAAAAGTTCTGTATATAAATACATATGAAGAACATTTGGTCTTACCTCATCTCTGCAGCAATCAAAACATAGCAATGTAAACTGAGAGTATGAATTTAAATATGTTAGTGAATACATAACATAGGTGTCAAGAGTGGTCTTTTAACTACCAATATTCATACTGAGAAAAAAATTTATGCCAAATTGGATTTAGTTGCAATTTTATATGAATAACGCTGATTAATCCTTACAAGGAAAAAAAAACCGTATAAAAACTGACACACTTTAGCTTCTGGTAATGGAAAATTACATAACTTGGATGAAATGTCTTTTTGAGGACAAATCCGAATGTTGGAGAAAACACTTTTTAAAAGCAGCTCAAAAGCGCTAAACACTTAAAAAGGTTATGAAGAATTACCTGCCTAAAATCAGGCAGAAGAGTAGAACTCAGAGAGGAAATCCAAACTACCCCAAGCTGTTTTATCTCTTTTTGGTATGTGAAGATCTAAAGAAAATAAAAGAAAAAACAGGCTGTTCTTGAAACCTTTACAGATCCAGCAATACAAAATCAAAGCCAAGGGTGTTTCAAAAGGAGAAAGTTTGCTAAAAAGAATTAAGATGTATTATGTACATGTACCAACGCCTCACAACTAAAATTATATACTCGCAAATATACTAATAAAATATTTTTAAATGTTAAGAATGTGGCTGGCATGTTAAAGAAATAAAGGAGAAAGTTTGATAAACCACCACCATTTGAAGTTCAAATTCCTAAAAGCTACATTCCCAGGATAAGAGAAATCACAATAAATCAGTCCTTGGACAGACTTTTAAAATGCATCTTCATATCATCTGGGTGACCTTTATAAAATTTCTAGACGTACCTTGGCTTAAGGTGGTTTCACATTCAGATTATTAATGCCACCAGTTATCTCTCTGAAGAAAGAAGTAAAGTATAATTCTCTGCAGGAAGATGGCTTCAACCCAGGCCTCATAATATTTATTATTTACAGTGTACAATACATAAATAAAGATGGCCAGGTACACAAGGTGAGGTAGCACAAACAAGAACCAATAATAGCACATGAAACAGAAAATGACTCAGAAAGACTTACAATATTACAATGATCAAGAATGGTCTATAAAACAACTCTAGGATTAAAATAATACAAACCAAGACTTTACCATTTTGACCAAACTGAAAGGTCTAGAAAGTGAAAGACAAAATTTGAAAAATAAATTACAATTCCAGAAAGAATAACACAAAAAGAAAAATTCAACATGTTTTTAAAACTTGATCAAATAAATATATATAAACTATAGCAAAGAACTGCAGAACTCCCCCTCCACACACACATAATTTTTATAAACATAGATCATTTGGTAGGCCATGACACAATTCAAAACAAATTATGACTCAAGTAGAAGATATTCTTTCTCCACAACTAAAATTTGTAAAAAAATCAAACACAATAGAAATAAATTAGAAAATATTCATATGTGAAACTAATAAATATACTCAAGAATAATCTATTAGTAAGTTAAAGAAGAGATCATAATGAATTTAAAATAGCAAAAATACAAATTCATGGGAAGAAGCTGAAGAAATGCTTAAGGAGAAAATTGGGAATTATATGTAGGTCTATCTGATAATGTAAAGAACTGAAAATAAATGAACTAAGCATTAATCTCAAGAGGCTAAAAGAGAACCACAAAATGAATCTGATGAAACTATAAAGAAACAATTCAGGGCAGAAATTCATGCAATAGAAAACAGACACTAGAAGTCAATGTCAGAACTCATTAAGATGAGATGGTGGCACACATCTACACTACTAGCAAGTAAGGAGACCTAAGAAGGGCAATCTAAGTTTGAGGCCAGCCTAGGCAACTTGGTGGGACTATTGCAAAGTTTAAAAAATGGCTGGGACTGTGGTTCACTGTAGAACAGTTGCCCAGCATGGACAAGGCCCTGGTTCAATCCCCAGGATAGACAGAGACAGAGACAGAGACAGAGACAGAGATGACAGAGAGACAGAAACAGGCAAAGAGAACAAACAAAAAAGACAGAGACAGAGAGATAGACAGATAGACAGAGACAGAGAAACAAAGTCAGGTTACTTGTCAGGGTGATCTTGGCCTCATGACATCCAGAAAGAAGAACCAGCCATACAAACTGTGAGCCAATATATGGCTTCTAACCCACAAACTGTGAGCCAATATATGGCTGTCCTTATAAGTGGCTAAACTTGTGGTAATTTGTAACACAATAGAAAACTAATATAACAGAACTGTTTCACAATCATACAGTTCTAGGCCAGATAAAACTGAGCTACAAACATATTAAGTAGCTGTATGCAAGCAGTAAATCAGTAAAATGGTGACCAAAGAAGTGGTTATCATAAAAATCAGGATATGAACTACCTTTAGGAGGCAGTTAACAGTGAGAAGAGATACAGAGAATGGCTTTCTGGGACACACTATCTATTTTTTAATTGCCAGTTTAATAAACATTTACTCATAATTATTAGAGTATATACTGATGCTTTATGTAAGTATTATATTCCAGAATAGTTTTTAAAAAGAACTCCTAATAATTCTGATGACATCATCTATAAACAGTTTCTTGGTCATTTATATAGAAGTAAAAGATAATTTTTATCAAAGACAAAGCACTCAGATATCACATTAAACAGAAAAGTTTAACTGTACTATCTCTCTACTATCTCTCTCCAAGGCTGAAATGGCACATAATATACTATGTCAAATGCTGAATACAATAACAACAAAACCGAAAGCTGCAAGAGACAGTTAACCTGAATTATGACCACTTTCCTAAAACTATGCCAAATGAGGAGCTTAGTGAGGAAACTGGGTTTGGCCACAGTGAAAGATAACTCATACCCAAATATTTGAAGTGTCTGCAAAAGGAGTAAAACAGGGCGGGGCCAGAACTAAGATTAGTGGTAGAAATAAAAATAAGACAGATGTCAGCTCGACAATGATTGGACAATGATCAGCCATCAATGGTTATTCATTCATGTTTGTTATCTGTCTTATTTGTCAAGATGCCTGCAATGGTCCAGCCACTACTTGTAAAGGCTTTGCAGTACAATGATGAACGCTACAGCCCTGGCTCTTGCTATCATGGAGCTGACCTAGGAGGAGAAAGCAATAAACACATCAACATGATGATTTCAGGAACTAACAATTATAAAGGACAGAAAAGCAAGTCTTGAGAAAAAGGTGTGGCAGTTAGGAGGATAAAGTCCTTTAGATAGGTGATCTGGGAATGGCTAGTGTTTCTGAGAAATCCTTTTTCATGTACAGAAGCAAGCCACGAGCACAGGGCTATGAGAAGATTATTCAAGGCAGTACAAAGAGTCTTAGAAAGCTTGATTGAAGAAACAGAGAAAGCCTGTATATCTGAGGCAGAGCAGACAGGGAGGAGACCATCAGATGGCAGGAAGGGGTGGCTGTAAACAGTTTATTCCTGAGAAAAAGGAGTTTTGTACTGAACTACATGTACTCTAAAGTACCTTCCAAACTATAGATTTGGGATTACTAACCATTAACTTTATAAACAAATAACCACATGCATTTTGAAGTGGATTTGTGTCACACTAAGAAATACACCTAGAATTAAGCAGTCTTATCTCTGCATTGGCAAGTAAGCAGGTACCTACAAAAACTGACAGAAAGGTAAGGCATACAATTTATTTCATAAATTATTAGTATTGAATTTAAGAGCTGCCTGGGCCTTGAGAGTTTCCTTTGTTGATGAAATTATAATTTTCATCTCAACCAGTCTTTTCTTCTTCTCAAAGAGTACAAAATCAATTGAATCATGAGTTTTTTTGTTCTTGGCATTGTTTTTATACATACAAATGAGAGAACCAGTTTGTCACTGAAAATTGCACAGGAATAAATTTGGTACATGACTAAACTTCTATTATAATAAGATAGTTCAAACGGTTTAAAGCATCTTAAAATTCAGGATCTATGTATGGAAGGAAACCGTTTCCATGGGAAGCACAAGCTTGTAAAAAATAGTCCACCTAATTACCTTCTCATAGAGACCTCTCCACATTGAATATGAACAAAGAGATAATGCATTCCTACTTAGTTTTCATTCTAGATGGAACCATCTGACTTGTAATTAATAGGATATTCATTTTGCTTTATTCTCCCAAAAGTGAACAGTAATTTATCAATCCAGGCTCCATGATTCATCAAACATACTTGACTATCATGAATATATACAATTTACTAGCACAAAAGTTTGAAAATTACCACACATCTATTTTGCCCTATCTGAAGAATGCTTCTTGAATGTAAGAAATCCAGTAGCAATGTAATACTTCTCCCAGCACTGCCACTTCTACTAAACTCCCAGCCCTTTCTAAGAATCCAAGTGTGTTGGGGTTCGAATTAGAAAAAAACCTAACATAGGATGAGAGAAACTCAGATTTCATACTAACATTGCTCTATTTAAGATAATTTATTGGTTATAAAGGTCCTAAAGGAACCTGCATGAAAATGTAAGGATCAACTTTTACATGGTTACAACGAAGTGATACGGTCCAAATTCCAAATTCTAAATAACTGAATTTAATATGGACTATCTAGATTTTGTATCAAAAAAATGTGATCTAAGGTATTGTCCTATAATCCAAGAAAAATAATCTTCACATGATAAAAGGTGGAAGGAACTGTAGTGTCCAAGACAGTGGGGAAAAAACCTGTATGTTTTAACTGAATTCAAGACAATTGGCCAGGATAAATATGAGACTCCTGATACTTAGTAATCTCGGGAAAGTTACAGGGAAAAGGTGATGAGACCAAGGATAAGCCAAGAGCAAATGTAGTCATATGCTTTCACAAAGGGTAAAACAGTACATTCTATAAATTTTCTACCTGTTAATTTCTAATAAACCTCTCAAATCATTCAATAAATGTCTTGAGAGGTAATTATATGCTATGAACTACAATAGACTCTAGGGACATAACAGTAAAGAGACAAGATTCAGTAGCTCATAAAGTTTAATCAAAGAATCACACAGTAAGTATGAAATAGCAAATACTGTGCTATGAAAGATATATAAGATGCAAGGAGGGCTTGAGATAGGATTTTACTACAAAAGTAGGGAAAGTTGGCTCTTCTGTAGAATACAATGAGTGAGTTGATAGCTGGATGATAATCAGACATAACTTAGGGAGGAGAAAGGCACTCCAAGAGAATGATTTACTTAAAAGTCCGAAGTGAGGAGGTAAAGAACACAGCAGACATTAAGTTCAAAAGGGGGAGGGTTAAAATGATGGGGTAAAGTATAGTCTAGTACAACATAAGGCTAGGAAATAGTAGCTTGTGCTAATTTTAAGTAGTATAATCTTTATAATTGGACATAGGAGTCACTGGAGAGTTTTGAACAAGAATGGGAAATGATGGTTTCAGGGGTAGTATGACAATTTTATGATTCATATTTTGAAAAGACCATATAAGCTACAAAGTAGAAAATGGCTCAGTTCCTGGAATGAGAGATGTCAAATTGAGGCACACACATAGGAAGCTGTCACAGCCACCAAAGTAAAAGAAAAGGGCGAGATGAGCTAAACTAGTGGACGTGAAGAAAAATGGAAAAATTTGAAATATAAATAGAGGAGAAGTCAGTGTCACTGGAGGCAGATTAGAAATAGTGAGGGTAAGTGAAATCAAGGGTAATTCTTGGTTTTTTATGCTCGAGCCATCTGTAGGGACATGAAAGTTTCTATTTCTTGACAGGAGGAAAAGTAGAACAGTAGCAGATTATGGGAAGGGAAGAAATCCAGGATTTCATTTTGGCCATGTTTCATCTGAGTTTAGATATCCATAAAAATGAAAAAAAGACAGCCAGGCATAGTAGTACATGCCTATAACCTCACTAATGTGGGAAGTTTAAGTCTAGCCTGGAAAACTTAAGAGAGACCCTGTCTCTAAATTAAAAAGAGCTGAGGATGTAGCTCAGTGCAAAGTCCCTGGGTTCAATCCCCATTACCAGACAAAGATGGAGAGAGAAAGAGGAGAAGATATGACAAAAAAACAAAAATCAAAGGCAAAATAGAAATGAAAAAATGAGGAAAAGAACTGGCAACTCATAACACAGAGTTAACATCCTAATAAAAAAATCTCCTACTGCTCAATAAGAGGAGCAAAAACCTAATTAGTAAAATAAGCAGTGATATGAAACAAAGTTCACAGAAAATGGAATACAAATGGCTCAAACACATAAAAAGTTACTCAACTTTACATATACTAATAAAAATTAAAGACTAAAAGTACACAGAGGGTGCCATGCATGGGTCGTGGGGAGGACAACCAGATGCCAGCTCCTTTCTGTTAGTTGGCACCATTCATGGGCCACAAGGAGGAGAACAAGAAGCCAGACACATCCTGTGAGTCAGCGTCTTGTGCAGGCCATAGGGAGGACAACCAGACACCAGCCTCTCCCAGCGCAAAGTCTGGGAGACAAAAAGAACCAAGGTCTCTCCTCTACCCTGTGAGCCACCGGCTAAATC
Source organism: Hydrochoerus hydrochaeris (assembly GCA_004027455.1). Taxonomy (NCBI): domain Eukaryota; kingdom Metazoa; phylum Chordata; class Mammalia; order Rodentia; family Hydrochaeridae; genus Hydrochoerus; species Hydrochoerus hydrochaeris. The sequence continues at coordinate 103,474 of PVLA01005320.1, read as the reverse complement.
CAGAGAAATACAGGCTAACATGATAGCTACTGAAGTAAAATAGAATTTAATGCTTGCAGTGTTTAATGCTTGCAGTGTTTCATTGACTGTAGGCCTAAAGCTGGTAATCTGATCATCTATTTAGAGGATACCAATACTCAGTATAGCATCTATGGGGGATGTCCTTCTGAAGGTGGTAGCTATTGTTAATTCCCTGTTATCTTAAAGTCCTGTATCATTTTCATTGTTTTGTTTGGTTGGGTTTTATTCTGTTTTGTCTTGATTTTGTTAAATTTGATGGCATGAGCAGCTATTTCAAAAATAACAAGAGATATTATGGTAGCTATTTTGGATTTACTATTATCTTGTTTTGAAGTCCTGTATTGTATCCATTGCTTTGTTTTTATTGGTTCTAGTCTGCTCTGTTTTATTTTCCTATGTCTGATGATATGAACAGCTATTTTGAAGACAACCAGAGGCATTATGCTAGCCATAGTTGATTTCCTATTATCTTGTTTTGAAACCCTGTATCACTTATACTGTTTTGCTTTGATTGGCTTTATTCTGTTTTACTTTTTTTGGCTTTATTCTTTTTAAAATAAAATATTAAAAGCACACAGAAGTATAATTTTCCAGCTAGCAAAGACCAAAGCTAATGCATCATACTGGTAAGAACACAAGAGAATTGTTTGCTCATATACTTCTGGTAAAAATGATATTATATTGGTAACAATTTTTTAGAGGTCAATTTAACAAAATCTCTTAAAAACAAACATTCTAATGACACAGCAGTTACATTTTTAGGAATCTATCTTTAAAAAAGTACACATATACATTTTTCATTACAGCACTGTTTATAAAAAAACAGAACAAACAACCTAAATACATATCAATAGGGTCCTGGTTAAGTGAATTATGGTATATCCATTCAATTATTTTAAGTGAGAAGCAACTACTGTATGAGACATACTATAATAAATTATTTCACAAATTTGAGTTATGTTCTCATGGATTTCTTTTCCAAGAAATTAAAATTATACTTAAGTATCTACTCTTATTAGATGCCACTGATGTTTTATACACTGGTTCTATCAAAGATTGCATTGAAAAAGGGAGAAGATTACTGTTAATTTTAAAGCTGTGAAAATCCACTAATGTGAACACTACCTAGTACAAATTATTGATTCTGAAGAACTCACACAATTTTAAACACTGTTGATGATATGGAAGACTAAAAAAAGCTGCTTTCAGGCAAAGCAGTGTTAATCCTCTGACAAAATGTCTTTCTTAACAAGTCTGTAGACCACTGGTCCTTGCAGCTATAGACTGAAAACTACATGAGAAAGATTCTAAAACCTAAGTTTCTCTCACCAAGCCAAATTATTAGATTTGTGGTTGACCTTGACAATTTTTATATCCTCAGTTAAAATATAAGTTCCTCTATTGACTGGTCTGATGTCCCTTCTTAGCCTGCAAGTACCACGATTTGATTTCTAAATACTTGAAACCTTGCAAACTGAAAATGAGCACCAAAATCCTCATTTAATAAATGTAATTTCATAAGGGACCAACATAAAACATAGAGAGTTGACCCTCTCTTTGCATTATGGTTTTAGATGATTTATTAAAGTAAATGCAACTGAGTAAAATCATTTCAGAATAATAGAAAAAATTAAGTGATTACCTTTCATAATATTTCAGAAAAATACCAAAACCAGAATAAATGGAACACTGCTAGCCAAACAGCTGGTGATTAAGCTATTCCTGTGAGGGTCATTTATGTTAAAGGGAAAAAAATCAAATAGCAATAATGACTAGACAGCTGCAACTTTGCAAGGCATTGAGAGGAAGGAAGTCTGGGATATTTCCCAAATGGATTAGGAGGAAGTTATTTTTATTTACAGAAATATTTATGACCTCTTTAAAATATAGAAGAAATGAAGAAAATCAAGTGCAAAATCTCACACTTCCTCAGCTACCTGTACTAACTTTAGAAGGGCTAAATAAAATTATTCTGAACAAAGAATACTCAAAAAATGCAAGCAATTTCACCAAGACCCATTAACTGATTAATTCAGTTAAATCCAAGGGATGAGAGCACTAACTAATAAATAATAAACACAATATACTAAAGGAAAAATTAGATTGTTCCCCTCAAGGACAGTAGCATTTCTAAATAAAAAAGGCAGGTAGGCTACAAGCACTCATAAGTTACAGTTCTTCCATGTACTAACTTTATGTGAAACTGAGGAGGCTAGTGAAGCTTTTGGGTTGTTTCCACTTGTAAACTGAAGTTATCTGTGCTGACCCAAGGGGAGTTTCTGCTGACAAATACATGGCACTTTTTTCAATACTAGTTCTCTGGCACCAACTGGGCATCCCACAATTTAATCCACAGATTTAAGAGATTAATACACAAGATTACCCCAGTTAAAGACACTGGTCATAAATCACTAGTCCCTAGGCTACTTGCACTCCTGTTTGACTTGATTACAACTTGGGGAGTTTCCACAACCACCTCTTCTCTGGTTTGATAATCTGACAGAATAACTGAAAAACTCACTAATAAATATGTTACTTATGTTTTACAGTTTAAAGTGTACAGCCCAGGAACACTAAATGGAAGAGTTTCACAGGGCAAGGAATGTGGGATAGGCAACTGTAACTCTCCAATACCTTCTCAGGGCATTCCCCTCTCCCAGAATCTGCCTATAGGATCACCAGCTCTGAGGCTTCTGAACACTCTCATTCAGAAACATGGGCTTGGCTGACAGAACCATTGGCCACTGGTGACTGAATTCAATCTCCTGTCCTCTTCTCCCCAAAGGGTGCTAATTGCTTAGGCAAACAGAAAAATTAATGATGCTGTTTAACCAAATAAAATAATTGCTTTGCAAATAATTTGTCAACACAACTGGCAAAGATTTTTAAAATGCCTACCTTAAAATGTTTTATTTTTCTTATTAAAAATATTGGTTTAAAATGCTAATGTTGTTTCATGAATTTATTATCCCTTCTGGATCTTGACATAAATTATTTGTCTCATTCGGGGAATTCCTATAAGTGCAGGCTCATAATTAAGATGATAAATCCTGCTTTCTAGAGGTATTAGGCTATTTATTTTTGTCATCTATTGTGTTACACTAGTGTTATTATTTAATTAGTAATAGTTGTTCTTATTATGTGGCTACTATGCATCAGATGCTTTATTTTTATAACCTATATCCCCATTAGTCCATGAATAGATAGAATCAGTTCATTTTAGTGAATGAGAAAATAGTCCTAAAATTTGTTAACAACTTGGTCATGGTAACATAATTAGTAAGAAATGACACCATCTCTGTCAGTATTCTCAGAGGAATACAAAGAAGAATGCAGGTGGAAGGAGGGTTTATACCAACAAGCAGTGCACTGGGACTGATTGCTCATCACTTAACAGGTTTCAGATTGAGAAATAATCATTTTTCATATTCTAAGGCAAATATATTAAAGTACGAAAACTAAAAGCTCACTGATGATTTTTAAAATTACTAGGATTTATTAACTGAACTAATTGAAAATAGCAAATAACAAACAATACTTAAATACACAATGTGCATGGTTTTCTTTAAAGTATTGAATCTTGTATCTATGATTAGGTAAAATGAGAGTTATTTCAAGGAAAACCATGGTTCCCATGTTGAGAAGGAGGTCTGTGGTCACTAAGAAGCTATCTAATGTACCCAACTTACTCTATTGTGAAATACTTTCTCAATTGACTGGGAAACCTGGATATGAGCTCTGTTTGCTCTTGGTTGTAATAAATGTGTAGTCTATTCTGGTTTTCAGATTCCATGGTTCCCTCAATAGGAAGACAGTGGTTTGTATTTCAAAGGGATTCACATGTCATTTGCATAGAATTAAAAATACATGTGATTATGTCACTTAGAGAATTATCAAATAAAATGTTCTATAATCTATACATAGACAAGAATTGGCACTAAATTTCTTTACAAGTTCATTCTCTATCAGTTACTGCTATAAATATGCAGTCAACTTTTAATTACTTATGAATTATTAGAATATGTTATCCCAAGCTCATTTCTTTTTCATGTCTGTGTCTTTCTTTTGGAAATATAGATTACTATTAAGTTCTCCCTCAGTAATACAGAACAGAGTTAATTTGGGATCTGATTTTTCTAGCACTTCAAAAAAGATTTGATAGGAAGATTTGGAAGTAACTGAGTTTTATTTCTCTATTTTGTCATGAAAATAATATTTTTGTTTACAGACTAGGCTCAGGATACTGTAGAGGTATGGTATAGCTTTTATGTATACAAACAACAAACATTTATATACATGACAAATGTCATGCAACTGCTGAGTATTAAAAACCTATACCCTTTTACCTTTATAATCATGGGAACTGATTAGTCTTAAACAAAAAATAAGAAGTTTTATAAAATGACTTCTAACTTGGATAAAACAGAGAAGTTATAATTAATCTTTATAATTTCATACATTACATATTAGTGATTTATAAGCTGGATAGAATCTAACCTGCAATACAGAAAGGAGCTCCAATGAATCCCTTTAACAAACAGACCGAGTATTACAGGAATGTTAGTGAAATCTTGTCTTAATGGGATTGAACCATCATCTTCTGATTTGTTAGGTCAAATGTTACAAGTAAAACTAAGGAAGTAGGACTTTGACAAAATATTTTTTTAAAACTCACTGGACAGGTTCAACATATTTTAGCTGGAAGAAGAAGGAATCAATACATGTGAAGACAGACTAGATTGACAGACATTTTACAACCTGAAAATCAGAGATAAAACACTGCAGAAAAACAAGCAGAACTCAGAGAAACATGGAACACCATTAAACATACTAAAATGTTTATTTTATCTGTCAAAATAAACATTAACACACACTGTCCAGATAATTTAAACATTCTGAGTGTCAGTGAAGGTGTTTCTGAATGAGGTTTAACATTTGGATCAGTAAACCGGGCGTGGTGACACACTCCTGTAATCCCAGTACTCAGGAGGCTGAGGCAGGAGGATCACTGCAAGTTCCAGACCAACCTGGGCTACAAAGTGAGTTGAAAGCCATCCTAAACCTCACAGCAAGACCTTGTCTCAAAAAGACAAAAAAAATTAAAAAGAAAGAAAAGAGGAGAGAAACATTTAGATCAGTATATTGAGTAAAGCAGATGCCTTCTCCAATATACGTGGGTCTCAAAACTGCTGAAGGCCTGAGTAAAAAATAAGACTACGTGTTATGGTTTATATCAAGATGCTCCCCCCCCCCAAAAAAAAACACCTCAGACCAGAAAGTACACGGAAATGTAGATGCAAAAAAACAGGATTTGGTTTCAACTGGGAACAAGGATTTCACTGGCAGTTGGACTCTAATCATGAGTGTTATAGTCTAGCAGAAAATTCATCTCCATTTCCTCCTGTCCTGAGACTTTCCAGGATACTGAGACTAAGGGCAGTAGACTAATTAATATGACAGAGGAAATTTATGTTTTAATTCTTTTAAAAGAGAAAAAAACAATAAAACCGTTTCAAAACAGGTTAGTAGGAGTTACAATAATTAATACACTGCATATTGTCTTTGTAGTTATTCAGCGTATATAGGCAATCTTGTTCAAATAATATTAACACAACCTTTTCTTTTCAGTGAACCAAGAGAAATTAGTTGCATAATTATCTTAACTACTTTATGTATATACTTTTTCTTTTTCCATTTTTTCATTATCCCTTTCCCCCATCACAGTTTGTATTTTCTTTTGAACAGTTTCTTCCCAATTCACAATATCTATTTTATATTTTGGACCTTATTTACTTGTTCAGTTTCTCACACTAGTGAGACAATTTGATCTTTACACATATGGGTCTGATTTATTTCACTTATGAGTATGGTCTCAAGTTGCATCCATTTACCTATAAAAGACTCCAGTTTATTCTTCTTTATATTTAAAAATAACCAGTTTTTTACCCATTCTTCAGTTAATGGGCATGTAGTAGACTGATAACTGGTGGTCAACTTATAATACCAGCTGAACTGAATCAGCATGGTGCTGAGCATGGATGGACAACCTGAGGATTGCTACCAAGATAAAAAGGAGAAATAGAGAGGAAGAGTTTAGTGTTGTTGGTTCTTCATGATAGTTTTGATTCTCCTGTTGCCATTGGTTCTTCTGGAGGAGCTTGTCAAGCTTTTTCTCCTGATATGAACTTGGTGTTCTCATCAGAGGAGCTGGGGACCTTGTTATCACTGAGAATGGCTGTTTCACTTTGGAGTAGTTCTGGTCCTTACTTAGAGCATCACTTCCTGGCTCCAGAGGGAAAGATGTGTGCTGTTCAATCTCCTGGAGAAGCTTGTCACACTGGCTTCCTGATAGGATCTCAGTTGCTTGCATTGTCAGAGGAGCTCGCGATCTCTTTGCTGAGGATGGCTGTGATACTTTCCAGAAGAGCCCTGGTCCTTACTTTGAGCATTGTTTCCTGGCTCCAGTGCAGAACTCTCAACCTACTGGCACAGATCCTTCATCCCGATGGCACAGATTTTCTACTTCCCACCACTGATCTTTGGGCCTTTCCTGCACAGATCCATGAAACAGACTTTCATGAGATATTATTATGGGATCTAAGTCTCCAGTTGGATGCATAGAGGGCACTGTCATGGGCTCCAGGTCTTCAGGTGGGCTCAAGCAGGACGCTGCCATGGGATCCAGGTTCTCGGATGGATTTTCTAGGTGTTTAGTGTGTGAACAGATTTTGAGCACTTTTTTTGTATTTGACTATTGAGGTGACTATCATAAGTAATACTAAAAACAATCCATCCTATATTGTTTCCCTTTGCAATCCCTGACTACAACAGGGCATTTAGGTTGTTTCCAAGATTTAGCTGTTACAAACTCTGCTGCTATAAACATGGGTGCACATGTATCACTGTTGTATGATGTTTTAAATTCTTTTGGGAAGATATCCGGAAGGTTAACACCTGGGTAGAATATGACCTCTAATCCTAGTTTTTTAAGGAATCTTGACACTGATTTCCACAGTGGTAGCTCCAGTCTACACTCCCACCAGCAGTGGAGAAGGGTTCCCCACTTTCACCACGGTCCTTCTAGCATCTGTTACTGGTTGATTTTTTGATGCTAGCCATTTTTTCTAGAGTGAGATGGAATCTCAGTGTTGTTTTAATTTGTATCTTTCAAATAACCAATAATGTTGAACATTGTTTCATGTATTTATTTGCCATTTTTATACTTCATCTGACAAGTGTGTATTCATTTTATTTTTGGACTGTGTCTGAATTTGGGGGGAATTTTTTTCAATTCTTAATATGTTCTAGATATAAGTCATTTATCTGAGGCACAACTGGCTATAATTTTTTCCCACTCTATGGGTTGTCCTTTCACTGTTGGTGATTTATTTTGTTGTAAATAAGTTTTTTAAAGGTGAGATCCCATTTATTGATTCTTCATATTTCCTTTGCATTCTGGGTTTTGTTCATGAAGTCTCTGCCTACACCTATGTCTTCATGATTTCTACCTATTTTCTCTTCCAGTAAATTTAGTGTTTCTGTTTTAATATTGAGATATTTGTTCCATTCTGACTTTAGGTTACTGTATGGTGATAGACATGGATCTAGGTTTAGTCCTCAGCATGTGGAAAACCAGTTTATCCAGTACCACTTATTGAACAGACTTATCGTTCTTCCAGTGAACATGTTTGGCCCCTTTGTCAAAGATAAGGTGGCTCAGTGTGTTTGGGGTTGAATCTACATCTTCTACTCTGTTCTACTGATCCTCAGGACTGTTTTATTGCCAATACCATGCTGATTTTATCACAGTAGCTTTGTAGTATAATTTCAAGTCTCGGATTGTGAAGTCCCCTTACTTATGTTTGCTGCCCAAAATTGCTTTTGCTAGTCTAGGTCTCCTCTGGTTCCAAATGAATTTTAGAAATGTTTTTTTCTAAATGTGTATGCTAATGGTATTTGGTTGGGGTTCCATTAAACCTGTATAGCAGTTTTGGGAGTATGGCCATTTTCACTATGTTGGTCCTTTCTATCCAAGACCAAGTGATAACTTTCCATTTTCTGATCCCTTTTCAATCTTCTTTATCAGGGTACTATAATTTTCACTCTACAGGTCTTTTACATACTTTGTTAGACTGATTCCTAAGTATTTCATTTTTTTGGATGCTATTGTGAAGGGTATGGTTTTCCTAAATTTTCTCACTGTGAGTTTGTTGCTTGTGTACAAGAATGTTATTGATTTTTGAGTGTTGACTTTGTATCTCACTATACTACTGAATTTGGATATTAAACCTACAAGCTTTTGGTGAAATCACTCAGGTCTTCTATGTGGAGTATCATGTCGTCTGCAAATAATGATAATTTAACTTCTTCCTTTCCTATCTTTATTCCTTTTATTTTTTTTTCCTCTTGTCTAATTGCTCTGGTTAATGTTTCCACAACTATATTGAATAAGGGTGGTCATAATGGATATCTTCATCTTGTTTCTGATTTTAAAGTAAAAGTTTACAGTTTTTGAGCATTTATGATGATTTTAGCTATTGGTTTGTAGTAGATAGCTTTTGTAAGAATGAGGTAAATACCATCTATTCCAATTTTCTGTAGGATTTTTATCATGAATGGATGTTTGACTTTATCAAATGCTTTTTCTGCATCTATTGAGATGATCATGTGATTTCTGTCTTTGGTTCTGCTAATATGGTATATTACATGTACTGACTTGTGTATGTTGAACCATCCCTGTAATAACTCCCACTTGGTCATGATGTGTATAAGCTTCTTGATGATTTGCTGCATTCTGTTTGCCATTATCTTATTAAGGATTTTTGCATCTGTGGTCTGTGTGGGGGATTGGCCTGTAGTTTTTCTTTATTGGTTGCATTCTTCTGGCAGAGAAAATTTCAAAGCAGCCAAACATAGGGATTGTGGCATGAATAATGCTGGGGGCTTTTAGCAAGTTTACAGTGAAAATCAAGAGCAAAAATCCCATTTTAACATGTTGCTGCTGGCTGGAACCACCTGTACATACATGACTCCCCCCATTGAGTGGCCTGAATCACCAGTAGCTAGCTATTTCACATCAGATGGTGGAATTCAAATCAGAGCCACCAGGCAGCAAAGCATATGAATTATGGCCCTGCTATGAATGTGTTAAAAGTTTTCAGTTTTGCCTGGAAAAAAGTGTCCATAGAGATGGAGCAGAGGAGAGCTTGGTTGCTGAAAAAGCTAGCATTAAAAAGAAGCCAAGCACAATAAAAACTTGAATGGCAAATAACTTATTCATTGAGTGTTATGCAAATAAGCAAACATTTCTAATAAATGTTAACTTGATAAACAAGCAATGTCTTGCAATACAAGTACTACATGATGCCATACATCACACAATAACAACTGAGCTAATGGTATTTTTCTCTTTCTCCTTCACTGGAGGATTATGGGTGATCATGTTGCAACAGCAAGAGGTTATTTAGGAGATCTATGCAAAAGAACAGAAAAAGGCAGGGGAATCTCAGTTCAAATCATATTACAGAGATATAGAAAACAGTGCAAAATTTTGTAGAAAAGAACCATCCAAATAAGGCTTTAGTAGTGTGAGTGATGAATCTGTACCAATAACGTAATTGCACAATTCTCAATTGAGCATTTCATAATCCTCAAAAGGAGGCAAAAGCAAGTGTCATTAGATAGGTTCATTGTTAATGCTGTACTAAAATCAAGATTCTATTGAGCCCATAGATAGAATTCATCTTATTAGTGATAATGATAGTTAATCTACACAATAACCCTCCCTCTTTCTTGTCTCCACACCAGCCATGAAGGTTTTCAAAGGTAATTGCAGGTTAACTTTTTAAAATATTTTATATTTTTATTAGTTGCTTTACATTACAGTATTATAATCATTTTATACAAATATTTTTAGATTGTACAACCAATCATAAGAGTTTTATTTCTTATGGGAAAATTCACTTAGATGTACAAGTGCTTTGGATTACAAGCAGGTTTCCAGAACAAATTCTGCTCACGAACCAAGGTTTTACTGTACTTCAGAACAGGACCATTGAAAAAAATGGCCTGAAGGCATCAAAGGACTGAGTGAGACCCCACATTTCCCAGGTTCAGAGTTGTAAAAGTGAAAGACATTGCTTTGAAAAGAGAGCCCCAGAGAACTGCCACCTAGAAAACTGGTTCTTAGGGAATTGGTTCCATGGAATTCAGTTCATAATCATTCAACAATCCAGGCACTCAAAGACTTCTGCAGCTGCAATTCAAGTGGGCCTGGCTACTGCCTGGCACCACCCAAACAGTGCTGGTTTGCAGACATGCAAAATGCAAGAGTGGTGGGGTTAGGGAAGCTTCCAGGAGATTTTAGAAAAAGTCCTGGGAGGCCAGGGATTGTGTTCCTGGGAGACCAGTATGTGAAACTGAGAGGGAAGCCAAAAGTGCAGTGGTGATCCCAAGAAGTTGGAGGAGCCAGGAACATGGAATATCTGAGGAAAGCCGCAAAGAGTGACCAAAGTCAGCCCAAGGGAGAAGTCACAAGAACTACAACCATAGGTAGTGCCACAGTGCCAGGGCCATTCAAGCCTTTGGAGTTCTCATCTCACCATAATTTTCCCAGAGTATTTGACATGGAGCTACAAGATTTAATGTTGCCCTGCTGCATTTTGGTCTTGCTTTGATCCCATTGGTTTCTATCCCCTTATTTTTCTCTTTTTGGATGGGAATGTTTACCCTGTGCCTTTGCTTGCTGGCAGTATTTAACTTATTTTGATCTTTACAGGTACCTTAAAAGTCAGAGGAGATTTTAGGCTTGGACTTCTGAGTAATGTCAAAACTGCTAGGACTTTGACAACTCTTAGAAATGGACTAAATGTATTCTGCATAAAGAGACATGCATGAGTCTTTTGGGGGCCAGGTGCAGAACTATGGTTTGTGGTGGAACTTCTGTAAGGTGACTAAAGTATGGGTATTTATAGCTTGTTTGCTATTAGGAGGTGGGTCTGGTCAAAAGATGCAGATCACTAGGGGCATGGCCTGAAATGGTTTACAGACCTCCCAAGCTGCTCTCTTAATCTCTCCATCTTTCTGTTTCTCTCTCTGTCTCTCTCTGTCTCTCTCTCTCTTTGTGTTGGCCAACTATGGACTGAAACCCATCACAAACTGTGAGCAAAAATAACTCTTTCCTACTTCAAGTTGCAGGTGTCTGTTATGATGTATTAGTGACAAGAAAGTAACTAAGACACAAAGCAAAAATTAACTCTCTCACTCAGCTTTATAAGCTGATCTTCAAGCTGAGATGTAGGTTTTCTGCCTTTGGACTCAGACTAGAAATTACACCACTGGCTCTCGTGGTTCTCAGACCTTCATATTACAGATATTAGCCTCTTTAGCCTCTATAATCATGTGATCAATTCCACATAAACATATGGGGGTATCATATATGTGTATATATGTAATATGTATGTATATGAAACACACACACACACACACACACACACACCCTATTGGTTCTCTTTCTCTGGACAGCCTGGACTAACACAGCAACATATACATAAGAGTGGGTTGGGGGTACCAAAAGCAGAGGACAGGAACGAAAATATACTGAAGAAATAAGGCTAAAATTTCCTCAGATTTAATGAAGAACATTTAACCTACACATCCAAGAAGCTCGACAAACACCAAGTAGGATAAATGGAAGAAGAGTCACACCAAGATACATCATAATCAAAATGCTGAACACAAAGAAAAATTTTGAGAGTTTCAAGAAAAATAACTTGTCACATACAGAGAATCCTTTAAAAGGTTAATAGATGGTTTCTGATTAGGAACAATGGAGAGCAGAGGCAGTAGGATGACGTGTTCAAAGTGCTGACAAGAAAAAACTGCCAACAAAGAATCTGATTGAAAAAAAAAAACTAACCAGAAATCTCATCTCCAAAAAACTTTATTTTAAAAATGAATGCAAAAGCCAGGCATGGTGGCTCACGCCTGTTCCCAGCACTCAGGAGGCTGAGGGAGGAAGGTGGTTGTAAGTTCAAAACCAGCCTGGGCTACAAAGTGAGCTCAAGGCCAGCCTGAATTGAATCGTGAGACCCTATCTCAAAAAGGCAAAAGAAAAATGCAAAAGATATTTCCATAAATAAAATCTTAGAGATAATTCAGCTAGAAGATCCAACTTATAAGAAATATTAAACAAAGTTTTCATATTCAAAATAAGTAACACTACACAATAATGTGAATTCACATACATTTTCTTGAAAGGGGATGGGTGGGAGCAAAGCTGTGCTGTAATAAGGAAATGACAAAAGATGGTAACTCAAATTCTCAGGAAGATATGGCAAGGGCCAGAAATGATAAATAAGAAGTTTAATAAACTACAAAGATATACATGATCTCTTTTGTTCTCTCAGCTTCTTTTAAAGATAAAATAAACTAATAATTTTAACAATATATTGTTGGGTTTTAACATGTAGCTGTAATATGTATATTAACAATGCAAAAAAGAAAATACAGTCATATAAAAGACAGTTTCTGTATCTCAGTGAAATGTGGTTAGCATAAATCTCAAGTGGATTCAGATAAATACATATATATACATATACATAAATATATTAATATATGTATATATATATACTTATTATGTCTATACATACATATATGTATACATACATACACAGGTAAATATGCAGAGAGAGACAGAAAGAGAGCCCAAACAATGTATACATACTTCAAGAAAAAGAAAAGAAAAATAGTATGATGTTTTTTCAATAGATTTTGTTATCTTTGTAGGGGGACCCTAGAGGATGTTGATATATCTCAGAAAATCCACTACACTGCCAGCCCATAGAGAAGAAATTTAAAATTTACATGTAGCAATCTTAATGACCAAGGTTACCCAAGCAGCAGTTCACCACACATGTCTGGAAGCTAATGGCTACCACTTTGAGCACCTCTCATAATTATAGAGACCAAAGGTAACTTGTATTAATCTCATAAGGTTTCAATAAATTTAGTATTAAATATGTAAACAAATTTTTCATTTCCTGAAGTGTCTATACTTTTTTTGGTGGAATGAATGAATGAATGAATATATATATATATATAATATATATATATACACATACATACACACACACACACTCACTCTCTCTCTCTCTCCAACCACAAAGAAAATAACTCAAAAACTTGTGGAAAAAACAATTAATTAAATTGTTACACTAGAAAGTATTCACTTAAAACAATGAGGAAACCAAAGACATGAAAAATTCAAAAAAACAAAAACCAAGCAAGAGATATAAATTCAACAAAATCAATAACTATATTAAATGTTAATGGTTACACAATTGAAATCCAGAGATTGACACACTTTATTAAAGAAACAAGAACTTAACTATATGTTTTCTGGGAGGGGGCATATTTTAGAGTTAAAGATACAAATAGGTTAAAAGTGAAAAATGCATAATCATATATCATGCAGAAGAGAGTTAAAATGGCTGTATTAAAATCAGATAAATTCAGCGTGACAACAAAAAGTATTAGGTAAAAACTAAAAAAATCTGAATAAAGCATGGACTTAATCTCTATCAAAGATCAATAAGCAGGAACCAAAAATCAGTTACTAAAGTAAAAGGACATTTTATAGTAATAAAAGGGCCAGTCCATACAAACACACAAAAATTATAAACATATATGCACCTAATGAGAAAGTACACTAAAACTGAACCAAAGAAATAAGATGTACGAACACAGTAAAAGATAGAGGACCAAATGCAGAAAAACTTAAAAACTTACTGTTTTTTCAAGTATGAATGCTTAACTCCAGTTTCAAGCTTTGCTGACAAAGTCAATGTTTCCTGATCTTGAGTTATACAAGTTACTAAGGAATGTTACCTACTTTAAGAATAAACTGCAGGAAGATAAGTATGGTGATACGAGCCTGTAATTCTAGCACTTAGGATGCTGAGACAAGAGGATCATATTTACAGTTTAAGGCCAGTCTGGGCTACATAGTGAATTCAAGTCCATGTATAACTACATAGTGAGAATCTGTCTCAAAAAAAAGTAAACTGCAGGAACAAAGTTGAAGCTTTGTTATGTAAATATGGTTCTTTATGGTTCTTAAAATTCAGGTGATAGAAAATAGAAATAACCACAAATATTAAAGTATTATTTTACTGTCCTTTCCAAGAAAAGCAGAAAATTGAGTTTGGAACATTAAAGTACCACTATCAATTCTAATTTGGGTTAATACTAAATATTAAAAGGCTCAAATGTATTACAAATTATGCACATGTACATGAGTGGGAAAGAGATGTTATTTTTCTAATTATTTTCTAAAATGTTATTTATAATTACCAAGTTCATATAAAACTCAATGAGTATATCTCAGGAAAATTGTGTCTCAATATATAAATACTATTAAACTTTTTTCAGTGCTAGAAATTAAACTCAAGGCCTAGTGCATGCTAGACACATGCTCTACCACTAAGCTACATCAACTTCTTGCAGTTAAAAAAAATGTGGTCAAGTTCTCCAAATTTTATTTACTGTCGTATTCTCATTTGAATTCTAACTTTGGACTAGCTAATCTCAAAGCCTGTGATTGCCTGACTGCCTACATTGCCTTTCCACTACCAAGAAGTAAAGTTCCTAGGAGGAGTCACTCCATTTTCACAATTCTATGTTTCTTCTGTATAACAAAATACACTTCTGCTTTTACCTTCCTTTGCCACTAATTCTGACCTTGGGCAAATTACTTTAACAACTTAATTAATACACTGTAAAAGGGCTCCAATTATTATTTAACAATGTGTATAGTTTGATTCTTAGACATTAGAAATTATTGAAAGTTTGTAAAGAAAGCAGTAATATCATCAAGTTTGTAAATTAACCTAGGTATGGTGATGCATGCCTGTAAATCCAGTACTCCAGGAGGCTAAGGCAGGAGAATCAACAACTTAGAACACAGTCTGAGCAACTTAGCAAGACTGTCTTGAAACTTGAGAGGAGAGGAGAGGAGAGGAGAGGAGAGGAGAGGAGAGGAGAGGAGAGGAGAGGAGTATAGCTCAGTGTGGAGGTCGAGTTCTGTCTCCAGTGCCAAAAAAAGAAAACACACACATTAGAAAAACATTGCTGAAAATGGGGGAGGGGGGATTAGAGATACAGAATCTTGGAGACTGCTGAAACAGGACTTTATTGCAAAAGGTCTAGTGAGGGAAGATATGGACCTTAATTAAGGCAGTGGCCCTAGAGATGGAAATGGGCTCGTTTTCAGGGAAATAATTGACACAGATCATACCCTCACAATTTGTCTATTACCATTACTTGACTATGAATGATCACTGCTAGAATAAGTTACAAAAATGGAAAAAACTAGACTGATGTTATCAAGGAAACAAAATTATTTTTAATCTGTAGAGGTTTTATTTCACTAAAATCAAAGTTCCCTTGATGGCCTACTTTTCATATAACCCCAGCCCCAAGGTCCAGTACTTTAAAAAATGAATAATTCTTAAATTTAACTAAAATCCAATGTCAGAGATTATATCATGCAAGAAGTAAAATTTACATTTGGTTTTTTAAAAATATCTTAAGGGTCAGTCAGATTAAAAGACTTTCATACCTCTCACTTATACTTGGATTTTTCTAGATTACCAATGAAAACTAAGACATCCAAATAGTGTCTACTCTGAAGAAGGAAAAAAAAGGAAAGCACAACAAAACTTTTTCTCTGATTTCATCACCTTCTGAGTAGTAACATATTCTATTTGAGGCAAAAACATGAAATACCAGCCACCTTCACGATTGCTAAGCAAGGGATCTTCCCTGCTTCAACAGCTTTGATTTTTTAAAAATTTTTTTAAATTTTATTTTACAGAGAATAAAACAAAAGAGAACAGAACGCAGTTCAGAACAGAATACAAGCAACACAGCACTTCACAAAAGGTATATTATTCATATTAATAACTGCTTCACATATTCTAGTGCATAGTCTTCAACTATACACCTACTGCACCAAGGTAAGTCCCCTATGTAGACTTCATTTCCTTTTTTTCATGAAAGCCTCTAGATGTACTTGTCATGTCATTTTGATTTAAATTTAAGGAAAATTTTCTAATAAAAATATTCATTTCCCATAAAAATTATCTATACATCCAAATATTCCCAGTCCCCATAAATATGCCCTAAAGTCATAGGAACAGAAGTCAAGTCATCCAAAATTCAGAAAACAAATTTTGTACAAAATACTTCATTATAACTTAAACTACAGTTTAAGTATCAAAAAGGAAAAAATATACTCAAAGAGATAAAGAATATAAAAAGAACAAACTCTTCAAGTTTCCATTTGAATCATTGCCTTTTCTGCCGTTAAAAACCAGAAATTACAATTTTCAAACTATATGGTACAAATTATGACTTATCAGTAAGTACCTGATATTACTGTACATTCTTCAGTCATGTTAGCATTTTATTTAAGGACTTACAACCTAGCCTAAACTAATATAACTCTTGCAATACCTCAACTGTTTTACCTTTACAAATGTTACAAAAATTAAAGAACCATTTGAACAGTTAGGGGGAAGTAGTCAAAACATATCAAAACACCTATGTGTTAAGTTTTTGTCTCACTTCTATCCTAGCTACAGTTTTTAAAAATTCTATCCATGGACCTAGACATCAATCCTACATATCAAGAAGCACAGCCATAACATACCCTTGGCTATAACTCATTGGACTACAGAGAAATACCTGGCCAAAGCTGGATATAATATATTCTTGCTTCTGGGAGACACAAGAACTCAGACTCAGAGACCAAGACAGAAATTAGCCTAGAGAGCTCATCAGAAGGTCCTGTAGATTCAGGGACTTGGACTATTTGGAGGCAGCATTAACACACTACTTGCAACTAGATAAGAGACAAATTTGAAAATGGCTTGGAAAGGAACAATTCTTAGAGATAAAGAAAAGCAACTGCCTGATTATCTTCTGCAACTGACTTTAGGAAATATTTGATTTAATAATAAAACCTCATTGTACTTATGTTTTGTTAAATAGTTTCCTATTCCTTAAAACAAAGCCTAATTATAGAGTATATTACATTAATATATGTATTAGGTCATCAATTTGGTTGCTAAAATAGAAAAATCCAAAATAAAAGTTTATTTCTCTTATGTAAAAGGCTGGGAAAATGGTTCCAGAGGTTTCCACCTCACTGTCCAAGAAATTCAGTTCTCACATTTTACCTGCATCCCAGCCACAAAGAAAAGAGAAAACTGGGCTACAATGAGAGCAAAACTCCTTTCCTCTTAGGGGTAGACACAGAAAGTGCAGCCTTTGTGTTTATGGCCTATCCGCCAAGACTTAATCCTATAACCACACTTGGCAGGAAAACAGATAGAAATGTAGTCTTTATCTGGATAGCAAATGCTTACTTTAAAAAAATCAATTATTATACTAAAAGTGAACAGATACTGAAAGCCTATATATATTAAATAGTCTATGCTGGGCGTGGAGACACATGCCTATAAATCAAAACACTTGAGAGGCTGAGCCAAGAGGATCACTGTGAGTTCAAGGCTAGCCTGGGCTACATAGTAAATTTCAGGCTGGCCCAAACTCCATAGCAGGACTCTGTCTCAAAGAAAAAAAAACCCAAAACACTGAAATATTCTAATGACTATGCTTTAGTCATTATCAGTGAGCGGACTTAAAAGCAATTAGAAGATATTCTTCAACCCTGAAGGGAGGGGAATTAAAGGGAAAAAGACAAATGAAGCCCCCATTATGAACTATAAGAAAGAGATAAATGAAAGCTATTTTTAGCATTTCTTTATTTGATCTTATACTCTTCACCCATCAGCCTATCAATTTAAAAAGAAAAACAATCAAAATTAAGCTGGCATGTGTGTCATATTTGCACTGGAGAAGACAGAAGGCAGATCTGTGTTCCAAATCATGTTGTAGGTGTTCATGAATAAGAGATCATTTAGTTTTGCTGGCTGATGTATCAACTCAGCTGACAAAATTTTGAGGCTTTATATTTTGAACAGCTTAGAAGCCCTCAAAATCTCTTACAAAAGCTTATCTCCTTTTATTCATCATTGCTGAAGTATTCACATTCCAAAAGTCTTAGGAAACACTTGGTTATTTTTAACCCTAATCCAAAAAGACTGTAAAATTACTCATCCTTAAGTTTTTATCCATTTTCTCTCCAAAATGAGATTATCTCATATGAAAATTTTTTAGTGGCATTGTAAAACTTTAGGAGTGAGAAAAAATCAGTAAATAAGATATAGAGTAATTATACAGTAAAAGTACATTAGGAAAAGGCCAAGGCATTACTAGGAAAAAGTCATCCAATACACAGGATTTTAAATTGCCCAGTGATAATGTCTGAACACTTCCACAGTAAATACCATTAAAAATGGGAATCATGAGGCCCACATATTTCTATCATCTACTTACAAGTTGAAGCCATAAGAGATGCTTAAAATAAGAAGGTCACTGTATTGGGTTATTGTATTGAGAGCCTAGTCAGATTGAGAACTGTTTCCTAGAATTCTCTTCCTTGTATGGTACACTAACTTAGAGATGGCCAAATCTTTAAAAGGTCTTCACAATCAAAAAGGCTGAAGACAAATGCAAAGGTGCCTGACAGTTTCCAGCTCATCTTCATTTTCCTCTTGTTCCCTCTGAGTCTAGCCCTTCCTCTGGACCTGATCAACAGGAGCTCAAGATCCCAACAACGGATATTTACTTGACTGTGGGATGTGGACCCACACAGGCAAGTTCCCATAAATGCCTCCACACCCTCTTTGCATCCCCACTTTGAGGATGTACATATTTGATGTCTTAAAAGATTTCTCAGTTAACCCTGTGCTTTTGGAGGGTCTATATTAATTAGTTCTGAAATTTCCTTTTCCATATAATCCCACCCCCAGCCCCTCCCAAACCATTGTGCAGTCTGATCATTGCACTAAAATCCTTAACCCATAACATTGTAGTTCTACTTTTCTAACTGAATCCCGATATGCTCAAAATTCACTAATTTAGAAACCAGAAGCATTGACAGAATGGGTTTAATCACTGAAAGCCATTTTCCTGCTACTACTAACCTCAATTTTTCCAAGAAAACCAAATTTACTTCCTCCATTTACTTCTACATGTAAGAAATATTATGGTTTCTTTCTAGTAGGTAATTCCTAAAAAAGATCTTCTCCATTACTTTTATCTTTAATCATTTCCCTATATTGTCATTCAAAAATGCATACTAAGTAATCTAACTTAAAGTGTTCTGTCTAAATTGTTTCCAACAAGAATGTGTTAAGATTTCTTACTGTTTATCTCTTTTTTTGAAATTCTGTAATATTTCTACCCTTTTTCTGTTTTTTTTTCTTTAAATAAATTTTTTTAAAAAAGAATGTGTTACTATTTTAGTTTTTAAGAGCCACATTAACTAATTTGTCATTTGAACACTTGTTAAAAGACAAACTAAAAATTCATAATTTTTAAGAAGTCTTCTCTGAAATTATGCTATGAATTCTAATTATACAATCACAAAAATTAGAAACATGAAATGGTCATTAGAATATCTTCCTCCCAAAAAAAGAATGAAAAAAAATATATATTAAGCAGTCAGATTCTGAACTAGACACAGTAAATCTAAATTGCTGATTCTTTTTTTTTAACTCACCATTTCTAAGCAGTTCTCAGGTTCTACCTGGACCTTAACAACCAAAACAGTCCAACATATTTTCATATAGCTTTTATAAACTACCAACTATTTCTTTCATGACTGTCACATTAGATATCTTCTTGAATGTCTGCCACATTCAAGGCCATAAAAACAACTCAAAATTTAAAAGATATTCTGTCATGAGTAAGAACCAGAATTAGATATCAATTTATAAAGCACTACTTGTGACTAAGAAAAATTATTATATATGAAAATCCTACCTATAAAGAACTAGAATATATAGCGAAGTGCAGAAGGGAATGACTGGGGGATATTCATGCTAATGAATGAACTCTTATTTTTCAATACAGTTAACTTCATGCTTTATTTGAAAGAAACATTCCTAAGATGTATTTTAAATTATTCCATCTAGAAAACCTCTAGTAACAAACCACTTTGCAAGATGGTGCTACTTTATAAAAACATGCACCAGAAAAAATGTAAAAGCCAGCATTTTGCTTACTAAAGCCGTAGCTACTACCAGATTCCTACCCACAAAACAGCACAGAACTTATATTTGGGGTGGGAAGGATTTCTTCAGCTCCCTACCTAAATTCCCAGCTCAGGAAAGTCACTTAAAACTAATAAAATGACTCAGTAAAACACCGGGAAAAAAAGAAATAGCACTTTACTCCATGTGGCTATAGAATCCATATTTTGCACTTACTCTGAAGGAAACTTTACTTAAAATATCAGCACATTCTAAAACACTGAATTAATTAACTTAAGGTCAAACTTTTTTTTTAACTTAAATTAGTTTCCTATCCCATTCATTTGCTGATTATAATTACAGCTATAACGATTTTTTTCAAGTTAGAAAACTGCAAACTGAATTCAAACGTACCATGTTCTAAAATTAGAATAAGATTTTCCTCTAAACTTCATGTCTATAATTTTTAATCTAGAGGGATAAAATTATTTAATCAGCAAGGTAACTTAAAGATATCAACTTTGTTTTTTTGTTTGTTTTGTTTTGTTTGGCAGTACTGGGGATTAGACCAAGGGGCTTGTGCATGCTAGGCAACCACTCTGTCACTGAGCTACATCTCCAGCCCCCCAACTTTGTTTTTAAAATCTGAGCTCATTTAAATTGTCACATATTAGGGCAGGGGATTTAGCTCAGTGGCATAAAGGCCTGTCTTGCAAGCACGTGGTTATGAGTTCAATCCCCAGTACCAATAATAATAAAAAAAAATTTAAATAAAAAATTTTGGGCCAGGGATTTAGCTCAGTGGCATAAGCACCTGCCTGCCAAGTGTGAAGTCATGAGATCAATCTTCAGTACCACAAAAAAAAAAAAAAACTTTCTTTGAAGGAGAAGACAAGATGGCCAATCAGTGAGCAACAGAATACAAAGCTTCCCAGGACAAACAACTCATTTACCAGAATAAAACACCCTGGAGAGATCCAGACAAGGGAGATGGATCCTCTTGACACAGGAAGAAATTAAAACGTAAAAAAGCTCTTCAAATACTTTGGGACTACAATTGAAACAGCTAAAACTTACAGGACACAGCATTTTCATTCCCAACGACCCACCAAGTTTGCAAAGGCCTGAATCTGCGCTGGCATGCAGAACCGCCCAAACTTGTTCCTGCCACCACTCACAGGAAGCACAGCAGTGCTGAAGTTGGGGGCTGATGAGCCCAACGGAGAGCAGAGACCAGAGCCTGTGAAGAGATCTTCATTAATCCACTGTCAGTGCTTGAAATGAGACACACCCCCTCCATGGGAAGGGCTCGACCAAATGGGTAACATGTTGGAATCCGGCAGGAGGAGCCTGAACTGGGAGCAACAGTGACTTCAGTTGATTCCTCCCTCCCAAGAGGGATTTGCTTGGACTGGGCCGCGCCCCTGGCCGGGAACCAATGAGCCACCCCAAATCAATTCCCTGTGCCTAGCAAGCACTAACCAGGTGAAGGCCCCTGAAGTTCGGCTGCCTGGTGGGGAGGGGCAGGCATATGCAGCCTGCTTACACCTCAGTTTCAAGAGCAGGCAGGAGAGGGCAGAGTTCCCTCGCCAGCATGCTTCAGAGGAAACGTGGCAACAGGGAAGGGGGCTGGGACCTGCACCATAACCCGTGTGGAGGAAGCCAGGGCCATGACAGGAGAGAGAGGCAGGAGGAGGGCCCCAGCCCAGAACCCTGAGAGCGCTGATCCAGGAGAAGGAAAAACAAGGGAGACTAAGGGCGGCAAACACACATCAGACATGGCTTCAATGGACATTAAGAGATATCTTCAGGACCTTGTAGACAAGCTCAAAACTGAAATATTAAATCAGGTAAAGCAAGATATGAGTAGAGTAATAAAAGAAATGCTCTCAGGAAGCATCTCTCAGGATGATACTGATGGAAGAAGGGAGGAACACAAAAGAAGGAAAGAAACATTCAATAAAGAAAATATAGAATACATGAAGCAGATTCAAAGAGACTACTAGGAAATTAAAAACTCCATTGAAAGCTAGAAAAATTCTTAAAAGAAACTAAGGATAGACTACCAAAACTTGAAGACAGATGTGAGAAGATGGCCAATCAGTGAGCAACAAAATACAAAACCTCCCAGGAGAAACAATTCATATGCCAGAATAAAACACCCTGGAGAGACCCAGACAAGAGGATCCTCTTGACACAGGAAGAAATTAAAACGTAAAAAAGCTCTTCAAATACTTCGGGACCACAACTGAAACAGCTAAAAACTACGGGATACAGTGTTTACATTGCGACCCACCAAGTTTGTGCCAGCTTGAATCCGCGCTGGCCAGCAGAAATGCCCAAACTCGTTCCCATCGCCACTCACAGGAAACACAGCAGCGCTGAAGTCGGGGACTGGTGAGCCCAGCGGAGAGCAGAGCTGGTGAAGGGACATTCATTAATCCACAGTCAGTGCTGGGAATGAGACCCCACCCCAACAGGAAGGGTGCGCCCAAATGGGTGACATGTTGGAATCAGGCAGAAGGAGCCTGAATTGGGAGTCACAGTTACTTCAGTTGGTTGCTCCCTCCCCAGAGCAGATTCCTGCAATTTGCTTGGACTGGGTCGCGCCTCTGGCCAGGAACCAATGAGCCATCCCAAATCGATTCCCTGCACTTAGCAAGCACTAACCAGGTGAAGGCCCCTGAAGTTCGGCTGGCGCGGTGGGGAGGAGCAGGCATATGCAGCCTGTTTACACCTCAGTTTCAAGAGAAGGCAGGGGAGGGAGGAGTTCCCTCGCCAGCATGCTTCAGAGGAAACGTAGCCAACAGGGAAGGGGCCTGGGACCTGCACTGTAACCTGTGTGGAGGAAGCCAGGGCCATGACAGGAGAGAGAGGCAGGAGGAGGACCCCAGCCCAGAACCCTGAGAGCCCTGATCCAAGAGAAGGAAAAACAAGGGAGACTGAGGGAGGCAAACACACAACATCAGACATGGCTTCAATGGACACTAAGAGATATCTTCAGGACCTTGTAGACAAGCTCAAAACTGAAATATTAAATCAGGTAAAGCAGGATATGAATAGAGTAATAAAAGTAATGCTCTCAGGAAGCATCTGTCAGGATGATACAGACGGAAGAAGGGAGGAACACAAAAAAAGGAGAGAAATATTCCATAAAGAATATAAAGAAAATATAGAATACATGAAGCAGATTCAAAGAGACTACCAGGAAATTAAAAACTCCATTGAAACCTGGCAAAATGCCTTAAAAGAAATTAAGGATAGACTATCAAAACTTGAAGACCAGTTTGCAATGTGTGATCATGAAAGGAAAGATCTCTTAAAAATAACAAGGAAATAGGCAGTAACAATACAAAGGCTAGAAGATGACAAGAGAATCTACAATTTAAGAATAAGAAATGTGAACAAAGAAGCAGGAATACATACAGGCAAATTATGAAGGCTATTCATGGAAATAATTAAGGAAAACTTCCCAAGCATGAGAAAAGAAAGTAACATTCGATTGTGTGAGGCATACAGAACTCCAGCCACCTACAACCAAAACAGAGCTACACCCAGACATATAATAATCAAGATACCAGAAATTCAATATAAAAATAGAATATTAAAAGCTGTCAGAGAAAAGAAACTGATTACCTATAAAGGTAAGCCCATCACAATCATGGCTGACTTCTCAACACAGACCATCAGATCAAGACAAGCTTGGAGCAAAGTCTTCCAAGCCCTAAAAGAAAATAACCTCCAGCCCAGATTGAGGTACCCTGAAAAACTGTCACTAGAAATTAATGGAGAAACAAGATGCTTCCATGACAAAGAAGAACTGGGGGAGTTTGTGACCAGTAATCTAACCCTGCAGAGACTATTGAAGGACATTCCAGAGAGAGAGAAAAAAAATACTAGGATTTTAGGAACAGTGGCAGAAAGGCCTCAATGAGTGGGGCAGGCAGTAGAATGAAGGAGAAAACTAGACAAACATAGGCAGAAAAATAGCATAGCAGAAATGAGGCAGAGAAGGAAAACTAGAATCGCTAACATAGATGGCCTCGATACACTATATTGTTAATAGTGAGCCAGGATTTAAAACCCACATTGCTTACACTACTCTGCTTGGATGTATTATATTCTGTTCCAGTCATTCTACCTGTACTACATTTGAGGGCACAGACAGCAATCCCGAAAATAACAGGATATAGTACGGTAATCATCCTTAATTCCCTATTAACTTAATCTAAAGCTCTGTAAAACCTACAGTTTTACTATGACTGATTGTAATCGAATCTGGTTTGTTGGATCGCTGTTTTGTATTGATAGATTTTATTCAAAGCTGTTTTGATTGATAGTATCAAGTCTGAGAGTATAGGCAACTGCACTTAAGATGACAAGAGTCACTAGAATATCCACTCTGGTTTGATTATTACCTGCCTTTGAAGTTTTATACTGTCTACAATGTTTTATTTTACTAATATTGTTATTTACTGCTATACTCAATTATACTGCTATATTCAATTATGCCTGATGATCTAGATTGAAGATAATAAGAAACAACACAGTAATCATTGTAGATCGCCTTGTACTGTGGTTTTATACGACTTTTTGGTTTCATGTTTTTATAGGAATTTGTTTTGTTTTGTCTTGCTATGCTTTATTTTTCCCTCTAATACAGAAAGGATAGAAACACAGGTAAAGATTCATGCATGTGTAGCTGTTTACACTCTCATTGTTTAACTATCTACTTTGTATGCTTTAATTTTGTAACTTGAACAACTATTTCTAAGAGGACAATATGTAATTTATTAACTAGTGATTTCTTATTGTATATCTTTTTTTGGAATTCTGTATTATCTCTAACCTTTACATGCTTTTGCTTCTCTTTAAATAAATTTTTTTTTTAAAAAAAAAGGGGATGCCATAAAAAATAATAAAATAAATAAATAAATAATCACATATTAATCCTCACCTCCACCCCTAATACTGGGGACTGAATCCAGTGCCTTCACATTAAGCTGTATTCCTAGCCCTTTTCATTTTTTACTTCAAGGCAAGGTTTGTCACGTCACCAGATTGCCCAGACTGGGACTGAATTTATGATCTTTCTGTATCAACCTCCCAGAGTGCTGAGATTACAGCTGTGTATCTCAATGCCTGGCTATTTATTTATTCAGAGACAGAGACTCACTAAATTGCTAAACTGACCAGAAGTGGCTCAAAACTGAAGTCCTCCTTCATCACTCTTCTGAGTAACTGGGATTACAGGCATGCACCACCCCATGTCGCACTTGCAATAATTTCTAAATATTTTCTTAAATCTTAACAATGATTCACACATAAAACTGACATTAATCAAACACCTATCATATGTAAAGTACTATGAAAGAGAAAACTTATTTTCCTTCTATAGTCATATTTTTTGCTTGTCCACTCCTGTAACTCCCAAAATAGACTTAATAGAGCCCATTCTCATTAAAACTGTCTTTTGCTGGTCTATCTCTATAGCTGTTATATTATTAGTATTGAAAAGATACAAACAGGATGGCCAGAAATCCCCAGAGAAATTAATTTGTAGTGATGAGCTGTTAGAAGTTTCATCCTCTAAACTAGGGATGTAAAACAGTCTAGTAAACTGCCTGCCCAGCATGCAGAAGGCCATGAGTTAGGGTAAAACTAAGATTTTCCTCTAAATTAGCCACTGCACTGAAAAAGACAAAAAAGATAGTTTCAAATTCTTTCCTGAGACTGTTCAGCATATGTTAACTTCATGACTATGCCAGCCCACAAACTCAAGTTCACAGGAGCATACACGACAGTATCAGAGGACAATCTATGGCAACACATGTATACCTCAGCTGCAACTTAAAAAATTATGAGTTCACAATTTTCCTCTGTAAAACACTACCTGACACTTGCCTAACACTGGTATACCACTTTTCTCTTACACTGGTATACCACTTTTCTCCCCAAGCCTCTTCCAGAGAAGTTTCCTACAGATCCCACCTCTATTTGTACCACACTGCATTACCCAAAGAAGTGGAAGTCTTCTACAAGTGTGAAAAGCCCTCTGGGCTGCCTCTAGTGGGAGGCTGTTAAGAACAATGACTAAGAAAAACTCACACATCAGAGATGCTTTGGGGCTTCACTAGTGACTTCATTACTTGAAAGAATTTTTAAACTACTGATTAGATATAAATACTTGAGATGCACATTCAAGGAATCAGCATCAAAACTGAATTTTAAACACTAAAAACAAAGAATTCATTAGGTTTCTTTATGTGAACTTTAGGAACATTTATGATATTACCCCCAGGCATCTTATTAGTGTTTGCTGGGCCTCATTGTTCTTGAGAACCCTACAGATTTGGGTTCATATTCAAAGATGATTCATAAACGAAAATGGGATGCAGTTTTAATTTTTCATGCAGAAAGCATTTCTGCTCCTAATCATGCTGACTAAGTAATTCAGACAAATCCTTTAACTGCAAATAAGTAGAAATCTGGGGGAAAAAAAAGAGTGCAGAGAATGAAGAAAAAAAAGCTATCATTACAGTATTTACAGATCATACACAGAAAATCCAAAATAAGTAGTAGAAAAAATGAATTCATCAAAGCTGAAAAGTTACAAAAGTAACATTCAAAAATTAACAGTACTTCTGCCTACCAGCAATAAAATTTAAAAACAACATTTTAATACCACTTTACACCATCAATGATATCAATTTCTTAGAAATAAGAAAAGTAAAAATCTTTATGTAGAAAGCAAGCTAATTTTTTTTAAAAACCCAGTATTTTAAAAAATTAAAAGGAACCTAAAGAGAAGGGGTACTCCATGTTAAAACTTAACATTGTTAAATATGTCAGTTATATCCAAGTGACCTATAGACTCAATACAATCCCAATCAATCCTAACAAAATTCTTAAAGTAAATTTACAGACTGATTTGAAAATGTATACACTAAGTCAACGATCAAGGCAAACAAGACACACTGGAGAAAGAACAGCGGAGAGACTTCTCTCTAGATTATCAAGATATACAGTATAACACATCATGAACCACTACACTAGAAAAATAGATAAGAGAACAGAAAGCCCAGAAATAGATCATACATAAAATGGATGCTTTTTAGAAAACAAGGCTGGCACTACCAGATCACATCTTTTTATCCATAAGGGAAAAAAAATTTAAAAACTGTCAACTCGCATAATACATAAATATTGATTTTAGATGCATTATAGACCCAAATGTAAAAGTAAATAAAAGTAAAGGTCCTGAAAAATAATATAGAAGAACAGTTCTTTGTGGATACAGAAAGCACAACCATAACAGAAAATACAGATAAAATGGAATATATTAAAATTAAGAGCCACTATTTGTCAAAAAGACAGTGAACATATAAGCTACTGAGTAGATATTATACACATTCTGATATCTCTTAAATAACCTACATATGTTGATAATAAAAAGCAGACCAGTTTTTAGTCAGTAATTTTACTGATTTTAAATTCTGCATAGAAAATGCATTTTTTACTGTCTGAACCTGAAGCAGACTTCACCCATCACCCTCAGTCTTTGGTACATCACTGAAGTTTCCCAACATTTATATCTTTGTCTGGGTCAGGTGACATTAGTGTTGGAGTCACTGATTCTTATATGTACCTTATTATTTGTCATGCTTCACTACAAAGAAATTTATAAAGTCAATGAGTGATGGATTTGCAAAATGTTCTAAAGAAAGGTTGAATATTTTTAATATATTAGCATCTTTCAAATCAGTACAATTTCAACAACCTAAGAAAAAATAAGCAAAGAATATAGTAATAGGCTTTTCACAAGAGAAATACAATTATTCTTTTTAAACTTATGAAAAGCTGTCCAAGTTCACCAGTAGTCATTAATAATCAATGTACAATTGATAAAGTAAATAATGTCACAAAACACTGTTAATACAAAGTGCTGTTTATACTGACGTAGAAGAATGGGTATAAAAATCATGCTACAGAAGATGGTATATTCTGTCAACAAATAAAAATCTCCCAAAAAACTAAGTTATGGACGAACTGTTCCACATTTCACTTGTTTAAAAAATTCAAAACTGGCCATGGTTGCACACTCCTGTAATTCCAGCACTTGGGAGGCTGAGCCAGGAGGATTGTTGCAAGTTGGAGACCAGCCAGGCCTACAAAGCTCAAGGACAGCCTGACCTGCATAGTGACATCCTGTCTCAAAAAAAAAAGAAAAGAAAAAGAAATTCACTAGTAGCCACCTATCTTTTTTAAAAAAGTTGGCATTAACCTACATAATGACACTGTTTTATGTTCAATATTAATTGGTCACCAAAATAATGTTCTCGTTGTAATAAAAGCCACAATATTTTATCTTTTTCTTAACTACACGAGTTCTTTTCCCCAAACCAACAATTAGCATTTCAGGTATCTCAGACTGCCTTGCCCTAGATTGCCTCTGTAAAACTGATGCAGACAGGATGTTTTTATGATCATGCAAAATGAAATTGCAATCTTTGCCAATTAGCTGCTCGTATAAACATTCTGTTTCCCAAGCATAACATCTATCAATTTCCGAGCACACACTGACCTACAAATACTCTTTTGCGCATGGAACACTGACATGTTCAAGATCATTTGTCTAATGAAATTTAGTTGCAGAATTATATCCAAAACTAAATTTAAGCAAACATATATTTATAAATATTTAAATATAAAGGTGTTTTGTTCATCTCTGGAAAATAGAATTAGAGGTACTTTCACCTTCCCTCAACTGTCCAAATTTCCTACACTAAGCTTGTATGAAAGAAGAGGATCTTGTAGAAAACATTCTCTTTGCCCATCCCACTTTCCAAACCATGTGGCATCTACCAACCAGGCTACTGTACTTCCTTATCCCCCATCATCCTCCAATCCCTAGGATCAACACCTCATCTGTTTCTGAGGCTGCAAGTTCCCTCTTTTTTGACATTGTGCCAGCCATGCTGCAACTCAGCTGCAGGCTCCTTTTAATTTCCAAGTCTCCTCTACTCCTAATTTACCCCAGAGTACTCCAGGTCTCTGCAGTAGATCTGTGTCTTTCTGTTCTTAACCATTCCCCTTCTCAATCCTTATCTCTTACTAAGGGTAATTTACTATTCTCTGGCCAAATAATCAAGGCTTTGAAATTTTAGCACATCCCAGTCACCAGGAAGGGTTATTAAAACCCAGATTTCTGGGATTTCCCGGAATTTGGGGATTAGTAGGTTTGAAGTAGGGTCCAATAATCTATATTTCTAACAAGTTTCTAGGAGATGCTTATACTACTGCTCTGGAGAACACATTCTGAAAACCATGTGGTAAATTTTCCTGCTTCATTACTTCATCAAGCAGTTCCCTTCACCTGATATACACCATAACCATAATCAAAATGCTTCCAAAATTAACTTCGTACTCTGTCCTTGTCCCATGGAGCTTTATAGAGATACCTGCCCCTTTCTGCAACCCAAATTACATGTGACATGACAAACTATCCCCAAGGTGCTTTACTTGAAGTCTAGTGACAATTATAGTTGGTCATGTATTATTATTTGTGCTCTATTCCCATTAGATAAGGTTTTGAGGTCAGGGGACACAATGTAATTGGTCTTTAAGCATGTAAGTAGCTTGAAAGAACTCTGCAAATACTAGGAACTCAGCTCAAAACTTGCCTACTTATTATACTGAACTATATTGAATTAAATTTTTAGAAGGATCTGGGGGTTTACTCAGTAGTGGAGCAACTTACCCAGCATATTCAAGCCCCTGGATTTAATCCCCAGCACCACACTTACTAGTGACATCAGTGACAGGAAAAATACTCTAATACACATGGCATAAAGCAACAGGAACCCAGCATATAATACAAACAATTTACAAAGACAGGAACAAGTTTCTTCAAAGACCATTGTCTTAAATGTCAATCAAGACTGCCTGATGAAGGCAGAGAATACAATCCAATATTTTCTCTACTCTTTTAAGGCCATTTGAGTGATATTACTTTGCATTACTGTTATTTTCATATTTACTTGTTAGTGACCCCAAATGTTTGTGACACTATAGTGCTTAATGACTTAAAATAGACTTGAGGGAAATAACTGTTCAGACACTAAAAAATGCATACATGACAAACTTCGACATTTTGTGGCATCAAAAAAAAGCAACATAAATTGATTCAGCTATTTCATAAAACTGACTGGCATTATATACTCATGCTGTGGCTAATAACTTCCCCCTTACCCAGCATACTCAAGAGAAATGAAAGCATGTGCCCACCAAAAAACATGCACAAAAACATTCATATTTTATTAGTTTTTGTACAAAAACAAGAAACTAGGTAATCATTAATAAGAAAATGGATAAAGGACTAGAGATTTAACTCAGTGGCTCAAGTGCTTGCCTGGTAAGCACAAGGTCATGAGTTCAGTCCCTAGTACCCCTCCAAAAAATGGATAAAAAGAAAAACAAAAGGAAATAGATTGTTATATTTTACCACACAATAAAATAGAAACAAGAAAAAGATTTAGGAAACCTTGCTCTACATTCCATTTCAAACCACACTCACTAAATGAGAAAAAAAATCCATGGAAGTTAATGGTTCATATAAGTATTTCCATCTATTATGCCCAACTTTATCTTGCCTGAGAAATTACATGTAGTTCTGACTATCTCCAAAGAATCCAATTTGAAAATTTTAATTGTGGTGTCCTGTTAAAACCATAGGCTTCTAACATAATGGGCCTCGCTCAATCCTACTTGATAAAATGATAAGAACTTGGGCAAAAGTTCTTAAATTTTTGATGCAAGAAAATCTTTTTTTAAAAAGGCTAGCTATCTCATTTATGAAAATGTGGAGCTTCCCTCTTTGTATCCAAACTTTTTAACACTCCAGTTGTTTTTGTCTGAGTATCTACTATTTACTCTCATGCCCTGGTAAAAGTGAAAATAAGTTCCCTGAACACCATCCCCTAATTTTGAAAGAAGAAATACATGTAGTATTAATGCCAGAAAATAGCTAAAGCTTTCAAACCCACCAGACACAACTATGGAAACACATCCCAGACCATGGCTACTAGAACATTCTGCAATCTTGCCAAAGTTTTATATCTGCACTGTCCAACAGAAACATAAATACTTGAATTGTGGGTAGTGAAACTGCGGGGCTGAATCTTTTAAGTAGTTTGAGCTTAAATGTAATAGCTAATTAATTTATTTATATTTAAGTAACCACACATAGTTAATAGCTACCATATGACAGTGCAATTCTGTACATTTGTCATAATACTTGCCATTGATATGTATAGTTTTCTATTTATGAGGTTCTACTTGTTAGCATGAACTATTCAATAGTTCTTGAAGAGGGAATTTAAAAAAAAAACTTGCATGAATATACATGGAAGGGTTCAGACTTCTGAATTTCAGAAATGCTACAACATGGAAGGAAAATGCACCTTAGAACAAAGGAAATCCAGTAGTTTTATCTTTTAGACTTCTTCTCCTTGAAGATTAGCAGATCGTGGAAAAGGACTCTTGTCTACAGATGTCCATGCCTGCAACAGTTAGCACAGAGAAGATAGTCAAGAAACATCTGCTTAATAAAGTATCAAAGTAAGTATCTCTCTGTCCCCCACCAATATTCTAAGAGCAAGGGGCTGGATCTGAAAATTTGTATTCCCAGCACCTACAGAGTGCTTAGAACACAATATGCACTAAACATTTGGGTTTTTAATTGGCATGCAATGATGAGAGTAGAAAGAATTGTGTAGCTAAAAATCTTTCTCCTTTTTTTATTTTACTGGTAGTGGGGATTGAACCCAGAGCCTTCAAACTGATCTACATTCTCAGCTCCTTTTTGATTTTGAGACAGGTTCTCACTAAATTGCCATATACGCAAGGCTTGAACTTGTGAGCCTCCTGTCTCAGCCTCCCAGATTCCTAGAATCACATGCACGTGCCACCACATCCAGTTCAAAAAAATGAATACAGAAGCAAAAGAATTTGCTGACCAAATGTGAAATTCAAGGGAAAATCCAAGTAATACGAACAGAAAAAAGGAAAGCCTGGAAGGGGGGCCAAATTTGGGGAATAATGCTAAATTTAAGAGAATGGTATGTAGCACTTACTACTTAGAAAATGATATACCAGATATTTTAAGATCTACAGAGTCAATCAAGAAGTTACAGTCCAGTAAAGGATATGTTATGAATATAAAATGTGCTATAAGAGGGAAGTGATGAAGTATTGTGGATATGCAGAGTGAGAAAGGATTATTTCCAGAAGCACAGGGTTAGGGTTAAAATATTAAAGCACTCTGCCCCAGACAGAGGAAGATGGCCAAAGGCAGATTGTTAAAGAAAACAAAAGATACTGCTAGGGAAAGAGGCTAGAAACCAAGTGGGAAGACAAGGCATGTGTGACAAAAAGGAAAGGAATTTCAGGGAGATCTAATTACCAAATGCCACAAGTAGTAAATATCTGGAAAAAAAAACCTAGCTGTTACCATTCCCAGTCTAGTTCAAGTCCATCCACTGTCAAATCCTCTTGGGTTTCTCTCGGCTTTAATTAATCTCCTCTCCTCAAATAGTCCCACTGTAGTAATTATACACACATCCACATGAACCCACTCAGGACTTTGTAGACACAGCACGGTACCTTAGATACATGGAATATATTCAACTGAGTCTAAATATACTAAAACATTTCCTAGACTGAACTTAAGAGATGACAGCTTATTTTTCTTGGCCTAATCAATGAAAACTACATCTCAGCAAGATTGGATTATGACAACTGTTCAAGTGGCCAGAAATTCTCTTCCATTCAATTTCTTGAGCTAAGCCCACGTGGATCAGATATCATGTACAAAAGCTCTGAGAAGAAAGTGTTCAGAGAAAAGAAAAACAGGTTAATTAACTCCACATGAGAAATGCTAAAATAAAGGAATATGCAGAGTGCTTCACATGCCAAGAAGAGGTAGGGATGGGGGGGGCCTCTACATGGAGAAAGGCTACACAGAGATCTTAGTTGAACACTGATTTTCTTCAGGCACTCTGAATAACAGTTATGTTCTGTTTGATTGTAAAAATGCATGTTATTCATGGAAAATGGACCTTTTGAAAAGTACAAAATGAATTACAAAAGCCCATTTCTACTGTGCACTCAAGCCATATTGGCCTCCAGCAGGTCTCCTAACAGACCTGACATAACTGTTACCAACCTCCCATCACCTCTATAAAGACACTGGATGATGCCAACAGAAGCAGTATTTTTGGCTAACAGGATCTCAGTCCAACTTCACACTTTCGCTCCCTTAAATTGAGCTGTATGCTTAGCATCCAAAAGTCAGCTGCATTTCTTCTCAAAATCACCAATTCCTCTTGTAATAATCAGTACATGTTTTTCAATTAAATAGTATGCAAACCACTTAAAAGAGAGTTGCCCTTTCACTAAAACTTATATTGGATGCTTTGGCAAGATACAACAAAAGTGATGAGTCACTTTTTAAATGTGGCTGTCAAATTAGATATGAGTTAGATAATGTTAAAAGACAAGAGAACTGTAAAAATCTATCATTCTGTACTAGGTGGTTTCATGAGCTACCTAAATTATTGCTTCATGCTCATGAAATTAAACCGGACTTACTGCACAGACAGGATCAATTATGGTTATACTTGATATGATTAAGATGACATAAACCTGTCAGCTGAAAAAGGCCTTAGACCTACATCAACTACAAGTGAAGAAATGAATGCATGATAGCAAAACAGCTATATGTATATTCTTATTTAATTACATAGAACTTTACCAATTTTTTAAATTAATATTCCAATTATCAACTCTACTCCATCAAGTAAGGGGGCTCCCATGAGAAACATCCTACATACTTAACACATATTCCTTCAAGCCTGTGCAAAAGCCACCTTCTAAGAAAAGCCTCAAAGTGCTAACTGCCTCTTCAAAATACCCTCAACGGTACTAGGCTGATACTGGATTTAAGCTTCAACCATTTTTAGAAATCAAATTTATTATGCATAGTGGAAACTCTATTTCTATTCTTTTGATCTTGATTCTCAAAAAGTAAAATAAAATGTGGGCTAGGGATGTAGCCCAGTGGTTGAGCACTTCGTTAGCATGTGCATTCATTCTCAACATATACACACACACACACACACACACACACACAATTACAGTGGCAACACATATATAAAATGGTAGGTTTTCCTAAAAGTCTGTGAAAAAGCTTAGCAAGGGAAGATAGTATTTCTACTTTGATGGAGGAGAAATAAACCAAAAATAAGTCAAAATACATGAAAACAAACTAAAGAAAACATACATGGATTCAGCTATCACAGACAAGTGCTAGACTGGTTCTAAAAATGAAAATGACACTTTAAACTAATTCTTAGCATTCATAATATATCAATTAATCACCTGTTCACATTTCATTATGTAAAGGAATCATACATGAAACCCACAAGTACATATCCATCTTTTCCTTAAAGTATCGTACAGTCCAGTTGTGAAAACTGGAATACATGAAAACTTTATGCACAGATTAGGTCCATATGGGTATTTAATAAATTTTTATTGACTTCACTTAACATTAAACATCTTAATATCCTATATAAGACAACAAGCAAGATGAGACAATTCAGATACATTTAGCAAATGAGCTATGCAAAAAACAAATGACAATGTTCAAAGAAAACAGTGCTCATTTCAGACTGGGAAGTCATGCTTTACACAGGAGATAGGAATATGAACTAGGTCTGGGAAAATGCAGAAGCAAAATTTGTTTAAAAACACTTGAGGGTTATTATAAATAACTCTGAAGATAATGATCAAGGAGTTATACATATAATATGTCTACCAGTTCCCCAAACTAATGTAACTATCATGTATCACAAGCATGAAGTGCTTTCATGAATACTGTGCCATGAACTGGCCAGCACAACAATTCCATGAATTCACAAGTCAGAATCACACACTTGAGATGAAAGACAGAAAAAAACTTGAGTACAATAAAACTCCATAGGTTTTCTTTTTACTGTGAAACTAAGAAACTTGGGGCCGAGGATTTAGCTCACTGGCATAAATAAGCTCTTGCTTTGCAAGCACAAGGTTGTGAGTTCGAGCCCCGGTACAAAAAAGAAAAAACTAAGAAACTTGGTTTTTAGGCAGTAAGATCTGGGAAGTTATTGCAAGTTTTGTTATAAATTTGTTTCAGTAACATAATGGAGCCCACTTCATTATATAGTCAATTACAACTTCCATAAAAATGGAACATTCATCATTTATTCATTCTACAAATATTTACTTCGTAAACCAGTGTTCTATGCTAGTCCTATACCAAATGTGAGCAAGATCTATACCAGATGGACTTACTGCACAGGCAGGATCGATATACTTTATACAGTATACTTCATACAATGGGTATACTTCATACAACAAGAACTAGTGATCCATCATTCCTTTTCTGTAATAAGCTATTGTTCTTACTATAACTATTGTTCAATACTATAATGAACAAAGCAGATCAGATCCTACCCTCATGAAATGTAAATTCATGAAAGGTACAAAAAAAAATTCAGTGAAGCAAAATATTTCAAATCTGGTGGCATACCAGATTTTCAAATACAATAAAAATGATAATAGCTAACACATATGGCACTCTGTGCCAAGTATTGTTCTGCCTTATGAATTTATTTAATGCATTATCACATTTAATCCTAACACAGATAAAAATTTAGCAGTCTCAGAGTTATTAAACATCTTTGACCTGGTTGCAGAGCTAGGAAGAAGAGGCCCGAATCAAACCAAGGATTTTTTTTAACCTCTCTGAGACATATTGTTAACAATTATGTTATTTTATGAACAAATAGTTTTTTGCAAGCTCCACTGGATGTATTCAGAGTAGAATAATGAATCCAGGAAACCAAAAAGGTGAGAAATAAGTCTACCTATTGATAAAATTTGTACAAAGCAAGGGGCCTGGGGTGTCACTCAGTGGTAAACCACTTCCCTAGCATGGGTGAGCTCCTGGGTTTAATCCCAGCACCAAAAAAAGTTAAAAAAAATAGAGTGAATGTAGCAAGCTTAAGACTCACTGTGTAGAGCAAAGATGTTAAGACTACTTGCTCTGTAATAAGCTCAAGGATGCTTCACCTCCAAACCTATATTGAGGCTGACCACTTATACTAAAAGCCTTTAGACTATCCAAGACAATCAACTACAAAAAGCTAAATACAGAGTAAATGCCGATATGGTAATCACTTACTCTATTAAAAGCTTATATATTTACTAACTCACCCATCTAAAAAAATTTACTCTCACGCCCCTGAGCCTAATTATAAATGCTAAGTTTCCTGCTTTACAAGACAGTAAAATGAAAAAAAAATCTTTATAAGCACAGTCATCCTTAAAGTGCAACAACTGGGCCATTTACCCTGGCCCCAAATTTGGAAAACCCCTTTCAGCTGTAACAGAAAGCACACAAGCAGTCACACAAACAATCACCACCAAGGCAAAAAGTTAAACTGACAAATACAATCAGTATTATAAATAGACCTTCCCTCAAAGCCTTTTTTTCATAATGACTAAAACACTGTGGGTCTCCCTGTTCCAACTTCCAATGTCCTCCCTACCAGCCACTGAATTTTAATGATTGTTTTAATCAGATAAAATATAGAGGAGATGCTTACTACTACAGCAGAAGTAGAGATATGATTTAGGAATTGACTTAACATACTGTTCAATATAAGATTACTCACTCATTCAACAAATATTTATTCAGCACCTACTGACGTTGGAAATACAATGGTTAGCATTCTTCTACATCTCCATATATCCTATTTTCACCCCTGCTAGAAGCTGGGCTTCTTAGGTTCCCAATCTATAAAATGGAGCTAACAACCCCTCTCGTAGAGATGTAATAGATTAAATGTGGCAAACCAACCTTTAAAGTGCTCTGTGCTCAAATAAAATAATAGTTGAAGTACTAAAACATTTTCAGAACAACAGGCTAAAAAGGGAAAGGAGCCTATAAATGCAAAAATACATATAGTAAGCTAATGTTTACCTATGAATAGGAAGCAGCATTAACCATCTGTATTCTTCAAGGTATTTGGCATACTGTCCTCAATTTAACAAGGGTTCAGTAAATCTATGTGACTTTCCTTTCTCTAAGATATTAAGTTATGTTGTTATTTTAATAATCTGACAAAGGACAAATAAAAATAACAAATATTTACTGCTGCCAACTATGTATCAAGTACTGTTGAGTACTTCACTTACATTATATGTTAATATTCACAACCATCTTATGAGGTGTGAACTACTAATTTTAAAAAAGAAGTGATTTTCATTTTTCAAGAACCAGCTCATAATAAATCTAAACTGCAAAAATGAGCTACACATCTTACATTTGGCAGTATTTGCTTATTTTGTGTTGTAACAATTAATGGAATCTGAGTTTCTGAATTTGAGGGGTCTGATTTTTTTCAATTCTTTATATGTTCTAGATATAAACCCTTTCTCTGTGGGGAAAATTGTTCCCACTCTCTGACACAATCCAAAAATGGACATCTGAGATAAACAGACACTGCTCAGATGAGGAAATACAATGGCAAATAAAAACATGAAAATATGTTCAACATCATTGGTCATTTGAGAGATGCAAATTAAAACACTGACATGCCATCTCACCCCACAAAGAATGACTAGCATCAAAAAAAATCAACCAATAACAAATGTTGGAG
Organism: Hydrochoerus hydrochaeris; assembly: GCA_004027455.1. Taxonomy (NCBI): domain Eukaryota; kingdom Metazoa; phylum Chordata; class Mammalia; order Rodentia; family Hydrochaeridae; genus Hydrochoerus; species Hydrochoerus hydrochaeris. Next base: position 65,526 of record PVLA01005320.1, on the reverse strand, counting down.
GGACTGTGGGGAAAAAGAAACCCTTCTCCATTGTCAGTGGGAGTGTAGACTGGTGCAACCATTGTGGAAATCATTGTGGAGCTTTCTTGAAAAACAAGTATTAGAAGTCCCATTGAACCTAGCTATTCCCCTCTTGAGTATCTTCTCAGAATTAAAAACATCATACCACAGTGATATATGTGCATCCATATTCATAGTAGCACAATTTGTAATAGCTAAATCTTGGAAACAACCCAAATGCCCATCAACCAAGGAATGGGTAAAACAAAAATGTGTTTTTTATATATAATGGAGTACTACTCATCCTTAAAGAAGGATAAACTGAAGGCTTTTATAGGTAAATGGATGCAACTTATAAGTGAAATAAATCAGATCCATGTGTAAAGATCACATTGTCCCACTAGTATGAGAACTGAACAAGTAAATGAGATCCGAAATATGCAACAGATATTGTGAATTGGGAAGAAACTCTTCAAAAGAAAAGACAAAGTATGATGGGAGAAAGGAGAAAGGAAGAAAAAGAAAAATTATATTTATACACAAGATAATTAAGATAATTATACAGCTAATTTCTCTTAGTTCATTGAAAAAAAAAGGTTCTTGCTAATATTGCTTGGACAAGATATCATGCCTATATCTTGTATTCTGAATAACTACTACCAAAACAACAACATACAATGTATTAATTATTGTAACTGTCCAACTAACCTGTTTCAAAACTCTGGTTCATTGTTATTTTATCTCTTTTATCTTTAAAAGAAAAGAATTCATTGAATCTTACAAACACATATTACCAAAAAAAAACTTTATTAACAGGAAAACAAAATGCTGAAACAAAAATATAAATGGCTAATAAATGAGTCATGTAAATGTTCAATCTTACTAGAAATTCAAACAACAGTAAGAACATTTGGCCAGACTGGCCAACACAATATACTGTAAATTGTTAACAGGCAAGGTGAAACACAGCAGTTCCTCCATATCCTTTACAGGTGTGGCACATTCTCATCACCTACCATCAACCACAATGACTCTCAAGGGAAATACCATACCAGGCTGCCATTTAAGAAAATGATCAAAGGTGTATATAACGATTCACTTTGGGGAGCAGAGGGGAAGAGGATGTAAAAGGAATTAAGACGTATTATGTACATGTACCAACTCCCCTTGATGAATGTAACTATTATGTAATACAATTATGTGCTAGTAAAAATCAAACTTTAAAAAAAAAAGGAATTCACTTTAAAAGACATGATGTCTACAATAGAGAAATGGGAAATCATGAGGTATAGGGACTCCAAAGTTCTACTTTAAAATGGCTAACAAAACACACATGCCTATTTTTCCTCTCATTAAAACCCAGTGAAATAAGGAAAAGAAATAGGAAAATAAATCTAGATTGGCCCTGGGAATGAGAGGTGTTCCCAGCAGATACAGTGAGGAATTCTGGAAGCAAGTTAAAGTGGAATAGACAGCAAAGCCCAGTGGAGCTGAAGAACCTAAAACTATGTAGGTAATGAAAAGAGGTACTCCCTCAAAAGATACATTTTTCAAGAAGAACTCTTGAAAGATAATAATATTAAAGGTAGTGGAAAGTGAGAAAGGAAAAGCTTGGTGGTAGTAAGCTACATCATTAAAGAGCTGTAAAACACCACTGCCAGTACCCCTCCCCATTCTTTGAAGACCAATGCCAGAGTTTATCCAGTCCTGGGTCCCTCTAAAATGGTTTATATAAATAAAATAATATGGTGAGGTCAGAGAACTGGGGTGAGGAACAATTAACTGCAGCTTCTATGAGGAATGGGAAGTCCCACCACCCAGATAAGCAACCCATATAATCTATGAAAAATTATTTTAAAATTCCAGGCAAAGAAAATAGCTCACATAAAACAAAGAGCAAGTTTGAAAGACAAATTTCCAGGGAACTATACATGCCGGAGCATAGTGTCTGGGTCAGACAGGGAAAACATGTGAGGCAAGGAGGCAGAGAAGAGAGCCAGGAAAGCGTGACGGCCTATATAAGGGAATTTAGTCTTTCTCCTTTCTCCTTCTATTGGCAAGACAGCACCAGTGCAGACTTTCAAGCAGCTCAGTGGTGTGATGAAAATCCCATTTTGTATTACACTAGCAACTGTAGATAACAACATATCAGAGTTGGACAAAACCCAACTACCTGTCTTGGGAGCCTGAGATAGATGGCAGAAGTATTTAACAGGGATGACTTTTTTTTTTAAATAAAGAGGAGTAAAGCTGAGGAAGCAATGATGCACTTTACATTAGACATGCTGAGTGTAGGTTACTTGCAGAATATTCAGGTGTAGATTTTCAGCAGGTTATTAAGCCTGATTCCAAAGTTTGCAGGGGAAAGTTAGGGAGGAATTTAGAAATTTAGAAAAACATCTGCACTTGAGTGCAACTGAAACCCCAGATGATAACATATGATAACCCTTGGCTAAGAAGTCAAACCCACGTTCCAGCAGGACAGAAGCAGTGAATCAGGAAGAGCAAGGACACAGAGGACATGGACACCAAGGGAATACACTGTTTCAAGGAGATAGTGATTAACAGTGTCAGATGCAACAGAAATGTCACATAAAATTCAGACTAAATGATTCCACTAGATGCAGCATGCAAGAGGTCACAAATGACCTCAGCAAAAGCAATTTAAATGGAAGTGAGGGTAAGAAGCCAGACATCAACAGCTGAAGTTTAAGAAATGAAGGAGAAATGGACAGGCTAGATGTGTTTAGATGAGGAGAGAGGACTGCTAGGCAGCTGGAATAAAGGTAGACCTTTGGTTCAGGCAGGTTTTCTGGGGTGAGGAGCTAAAGGAATAAGATAATGGGCAGAAAAAAAAAGTCAAAATGTGAAACTCTAAGGATGTAGCAAGACTCAATCTCAGCACTGCTGATATCTGATGCCAGGTCATTCTTTGTCAGGGTGGTCATCCTAAGTACTGCAGGATGTCTGCCAGCATCTCTGGCCTCTACTCATGACATGTTTTCTGGGGCAAACCACACACACACACACACACACACACACACACACAAAGAGAGAACCACTAAGAACAAGACAGGGAGAAAGGGATGAACAGATGCCAAGAAGATTGTCAAAGCAACAAAAGTGAAGCTGAGGGCCTCTGGAAAGGAGTAAAGGACAGACCTCAATGGAGCATCAAGAAGCATCTCATCCTGAGACAGCAGGGGAAAGCAGCTCTGGAGGAAGTAGCAGCTGATAAAGATTCTCAGTGGGGTAGAGGCAAGGTCATGTGCTAAGATGAGTGGTAATGATTTTAGTGGCAGGTTTGAAAACAGTGGCTGAAATTTGTAATAACCAGGACAGGTAGCTGGCAGGTGGCAAAAGAAAAACATGGGTTTGAAAGTCTCCTCCAAAACTCACATTGAAACTTACTTGCCATTGTAACAGTATTAAGAAGTGGTATCTTTACTAGGGTGATTAGGTCATGAGGGCAGAGTCTACTGAATTATGCCATTATTGAACGAATGGGTTACTAACAAGAAGGCCAAGTCTGGCCCAATTCCCTCTCTTGGTATTACAGGAGCTTGCTTGCAACTTCAGCCAAGAGCTAACACAGCACTGAGGCTCACGCCAGATACTGACACCATGCCTTCAGATTTCCCAGTCTCCAGAACTATGAGCCAAATAAAATTCTATTTTTAGTGTATCCAGCCTGCAGTATTGTTACAACAGCAGAAAACAGGCCAGGTGTTGTGGCTCACGCCTGTAATCCCAGCACTCAGGAGGCTGAGGCAGGAGGATCGTTGTGAGTTTGAGACCAGCCTGGGCTACAAAGTGAGCTCAAGGCCAGCCTGAACTGCATAGCGAGACAAAAGAAAAGAAAAGAAAAGAAAAGAAAAGAAAAGAAAAGAAAAGAAAAGAAAAGAAAAGAAAAGAAAAGAAAAGAAAAGAAAAGAAAAGAAAAGAGGTTAAGACACCAATTGAGGTTAGAACCCATTATACTGTATTTCCTTCTGGCTGAAAAATGTTAAAACTCTCCTTCCTTCCTATACACTGATTGTAGTCTCAAAGAGCTCTCAAATTTCAACTCTATAATGAAAAGAGCAAATTGCCAATGGTTACCTGGGAAACTAATTTATTTTAAAAATAATATAGTTCCTATCAGATAAAACACAACCAATGTCTAAACACACATTTGGTAAATAACCTATTCTAGATAAAGGATGCCTATAGTTGTAAGTACTTCCTGGTTCTTAACTGGTTGAACTACTTCCTAACAAAAAAAAAAAAAAAACTAGAGAAAAAAGAGTGGTGCAAAAATAAGAAGCATATTAAATGAGATTCTTAGCAAAGCTTTCTCACTACTGCCCTCTACACCCAGGGCTGCAAATTCGAATGATAATAAAGCCAAGAAATTGCAGAGGTTGCCTCAAGTCTGTGCATGTGAAAGAAGATGTAAGTTAGCTGGGCATGGTGGTGTATGCCTGTAAACCCAAAATTCATGAAGCTGAGGCAGGGAATCACCAAGAGCTTCAGCCTTGGCTACATAGTGAGTTCACAGGCAGCCTGATCTGCATATTAAGACCCTATCTGAAAAAAAAAATTTTTTTGAAATGGAAGAGGAAGAGCAGGTGGAAGAGGAGCTGAAAGTAAACTACCAGCACAACCTAGGGCTCAAAAACTGTCCTTACTTGAAAAAGGAAAAGGAAAAGATACCACAGCAGCCCAAGGCTGTGCCTTGAAAGAGTGCTTAGAAAGCGAAAAAGAAAACCTAGGTCTTTGCTCCAACATATATGGAGTCTAAAACCACTCTACTTCTTGGGGTGCCAGAGACCCATCTGAAAATAGCAGCCAAGAGATAATATAGCAGCAGAAAACTCTTCAGAAGCAGTGAACCCAAAAGGTCTTATGAAAGACACATGCAAAACTATTCAAAAGAGCAACCAGGGCATAGACCAACAACAAGTTGTCAAATATTGCAAACACATGAAGAAACATGCAAAAAAGTTGGAGGAAAAGAGAAAAGTGAATTAGAGATTTTATTCCTCAAGAACTACACCATTAAGAAAACAATCCAAAGGATGCCTACACATAACTATATTTTAAAATGTTCAAAGAAAATGGCTTTATGAAAATTAAACAACAGATTCGAAAGGGAATAAAACAAAAATCCTTATATTTAAAAATATGTTCAAATGCTTTTAGTGAAACCCTTAAGTCTCAACATCTAAATAATGATTCCAGAAATGAAAAGTGAAGAAATAATATTTTAAAAGACAATGGTTAGGGGTTTTTTGTCCCACAACTGAAAGCATCAAGTTTTCAGACTGACGGAATGCATCAAATAAAAGTATGATAAGTAAAAACAAATCCATACCTAGAAATATTGCCAAAAAATGCAAAACAAAAGCCTTAAAATGCAAAAAGTAGCCCCCCAAAAAGATAACAGCCTACTTGCAAAGAAACTACAATGAACTATAGACTTTACATTAACAAGTAAGACTTGTCAAAATGCAACAGAATAACTTTATTAAATATCAGAGGAGGGAGAAGACAAGATGTCCAATCAGTGAGCAACAGAATACAAAGCCTCCCAGGAGAAACAATTCATATGACAGAATAAAACACCCTGGAGAGACCCAGACAGAGGGAGATGGATCCTCTTGACACAGGAAGAAATTAAAACGTAAATTTCAGAGGAAGAATAATTGTCAACCCCAAATTCTGTACCCCGTTAAACAATTTTTGAGAGAAAAAAATGAAGACACTTTCAGAAATATCAAGTTTACTACTAGGCCCTAAGTGAAAAAATTACTTCAGAACTTTCTTTATATATAAAGAAGAAAACTGAACAAAGAGAAATAGAGTGGATGAAGAGTAGTGAGGAAACAAATTTGAAAAACACAGTAAATATTCACTCCTTTTTATAGGCTTGCAGTGGCTTAAACAAATCAAAACTAACATGTAACAACGTGGAAGAACAGATGAAAGTTAAGAGGTAACCACTCTAAAATTTTGATCTTATTTAGGAGACTAGTAATAATAATTAAATTTAGAGGTAAGTAAATATGCATGTTAAGAACAACGAAATTTCTGGCTTTGAGGTAAGGTAGAAGAAATAAAGACAGGATGAAAAGAAATAAGGAAACTGCAGCTTTAAGGTATGATGAAAGCTATCCAAGGTTGCACATGCCTTTACTCTCTTGCCTATTTTTTTCTCCCAGACCCATCACTCCCAAATTCCTAAAACTCTTAAAGATATTGTAAGCCCATGATTGAACATGATTGAAACAATGTCAGCTTTTGTTTTAACCCACTAATGGGCAACAACCTGGCTTAAACTAAAGAAACACCAGGTAATGATAAATGATTTAAAGATTGTCCTTAGGCAAAACATATTAGATCATCTATCTTAAGAATACCTCCAAAATCATGTATCTGTATCTAGATATAGCTACATATAGCTCTATATATGGTATAAATATGGATCTACGTAAGTATATATAGAGAGCTTTATATATACCCCCAAACTCATCCAGACCACAGTGTCTCACCCCTGAGCACCTGTACTCTACCTGCCTTTGAGTGTGTACTGCCTTAACTCTACCTACCTATGCCTCTCACTGGTGAGTTCTGAAATTATTTTCTGTAGTCATACATCAAGGAGCTGCATGGGCTGAGCTGAGGTCCCAATCTCCTCTTTAGAGGAACCTCCTTGAACCCCATCCAGTGACAGCTTCTAATCTAAATTGAGCTGTAAAAAGGATAGTGCTCTCCTTAAAATGAAAGCAAACTAGGCTAATTTCTAATTCAAGACTGTCTTTAAAACTCAACATGAAGCAACCAGCTGGCTCAGAAAGTAAAGAAAGATTGCTCACAAGGAAATAGGAAACAATCACGTATTTACCTGGAGTGGACCACAACTGGACACTAAAAAGAGAAGTTCAGGTAAAAGTGGTGAAAGCCCAGTATGGCTTACTGACCAACAATGCAAAATCACCAAGGGTCGCAGAAACTGGGGAGATCTCAACCTTTCCCTGGCTCAACTTCCCCCAGCACTAACCCTCAGGCATTCAGAGGGAAGAGCCCTGAGAAGTCCCATTGTGATGTGGTATTGTGATGCTGAAGAGGAACAACGTGGAGCAGGCCTGTAATCTAGCACTTGCTGAGGTAAATAAAAGGCTACAAATTCTAGGCCAGGCTATAATACATAATGAGTTCAAGGCCAGAGTGAATTATATATTGAGACCCTGTCTCAAGAACAAACACAAACAGGCAAAAAAAGATACCACCCAGATCATTCCCAGTTGTACTGCCTTAACTCTACCTACCTACCTATGCCTCTTACTGGTGAGTTCTGAAATTATTTTCTGTAGTCACACATCAAGGACCTGCGTGGGCTGCGTGGGCTTTATAGGAAAGGAAAGATCATGATTGCTTCTATTCTTAAGACAGTGGTGAAAGCTCACAGCAAGGGCAAGGAGGGGAATGAGCTGTACTCTTGAGAGAGAGAGGCAGGATTCTCCACTGAATGTACCTCAACAACTCTAAGAGCAGCAAGACCCTGGGACTTAGGCTTGACCCAGAGCCCACATCCCACTACTCCTCCTACCTTCAAGCTAAGGAATTTGTAGGTACAGTAACAGCTGAGAGAGAGAAGAGAAAAGCAAATCATGTAAAAAGACACTAAGGCACAGCTCAAAAGGGCAGACCTGAACTTCAGAACAGAATTGACACTTGTGACAAACAGTCTCCTAATTTAAGCACAAAGTATCTCTATGAGAATCTGAAGCCCAGGTACAGTGAGAATAACCACAACAGAAAAATTCAAACCAAGCCCAACACTTAACTAGATTAACCCAAATCCCAACACTACAGGTCTATTTAGAGACATAAAATTATATATCTCAGTCTCCAGCATTCTACACAAGCACACTTGCAAAAACAATTTTACACATGGCAAGCTGGGCACAGTGGCACATACCTGTAATCCCAGTACTCTGGGAGGCTAAAGCAGGATGATTGGAAAATTTGAACCGAGTCTAGGCAATTTAGGGACTTAGCAAGACTCTATCTTGAAATTTAAAAATTTTAAAAGGGCTAGGGATGTACTTCATTTCAAAGACCCTGGATTCAACCCTCATTAATGCAAACAACAATAAAATCACAATGCATAAGAGACAATAAAGAAAATATTCTCAGAAAAGACAAAGAACTTATCAGAATCAGATACCAAAAAAAAAAAGCTGGAAATACCTAAAATGGAATTTTAAAACAGTTAAGTAATGTGTTGAGGGTTCTAACCCAGAAGAACAATGTGCAAAATAATTTCAACAGAGAAATGGAAACTATAAGAAGGAATAAAATTCTAAAAGTAGACAACATTTATGAGAGGTGAAGAATTCCTTCAGTGGGTTCATCAGTAGACTCACCTCAGCCAAGGAAAGGATTAATAAATTTGAAGATAGGTCAACATAAATTACCCCAACCAAAAGAGTGTGGGACAGAGGAACCTAGAACATTTAAGATCTGTGGGACAATATCAAAGACCCTAACATACTATAATCACAGAAAGAGAGAATGGAACAGAATACTTGAAGAGATAATGGCTAAAAATATCCAAAATTATCTTAAGACATCTAATCACAAATCTCAGATAATCCAAGAAGACAAAGATAAATACCAACAAATGGATATATACACGTACACTTGGTCAATATGCAACAACGGGAACTCAATTCTACAAGCCCTAAAACTGCCACTCCTTCAAACCAAACTCTTCGGTCAACATGATCACCAGGTCTTCAATTCAACCATGCTATTCCCACCTCAAATTGCTCACCTCAGCCTGCAAGTCTTCATTAGGTCAAACCAAGATCACAAGCCACCTGCACATTAGACTATAAAAGGGATCAGGATATATGTACTCTGGGAAAGTAGGACCTGTAACATGAAAAATTCTCCAAATGCAGAGAGAATATTTAAAAACACTGGATGACCCAAAATGACAAAAGTCTACTACGGCATGCTAAAAACCCCTCCAACTAACCAGCAACAAATTTGTATAGCAAGGTTTTTTGGTAATGTCATTATAATCTCAGGGGATATTTTATAAAAGCAAATATTGTATCTCAAGTTGGTAACATATTCAAAACCACTTTTTCTGGTCTATGGAACATAATCAGCAACATAAGGTTGTGAGAAGCCACATGATACATAAGCAACATCTTTGCAGAATGTCAATTTAACTTAATGATAAGTACTATACAATACAGATACACACACACAAGTTTATGGAATAGAACTCAGCATTTCAGTGAACTCATGCAAAATCATAAATAATCTCAAAGAAATGTCACTCTTATAGTTGTCAACTTTAGCCTCCTCACTTGTCATACCTTCAAAGCTGGTAAAAAAAAGTTTTGGGAAGCCAGGTGTAATGGGTACACCTGTAATCCCTGCACTCTGGGAAGCTGAGGCAGGAGGATCATAAGTTCAAGTCCTGCATGGGCAACTTAGTGAGGCTGTCTCAAAATTTAAAAAATAAATAAAAAATAAGGGCAAAAGATATAGCTCAGTGCAAAGGCCCTGGGTTTAAATTCCAGTACCACCAAAAGGAAAAAAACAGTTTTGGGAACCCTTTGGGAGCCATTAGCACCCACCCATATGCCAGTATGGATCTTCTCATAGAACGCTTACATCCTCCACAGATGATTAGATGTAGGAAAGGCACGTCCATACTAGAAAGCAGAAAGGAAGATACACTAGATAAGTACCTGCACTGGCATGAGGAGACAGTGAGAAGAAAAGGGGGACCCTTCACAAAAGAAGTGTTTATCAGATATTTCCCGTGTGCCAGGCAATGTGCCACATGCTGAAGCTACAATAGTCAATGTTCTGCAGCACCACAGAAATTACAGAGGAAAACAAACACAACCTGCTTTTCATAAGACTCACCCTAACTTAAACTCCCACTTTTTGTATTTGCTTCATATGCTCTCAGGTGGAAGTTAAATTGACAGAATAAAAAAGAAAATCAAGATCCTGGGATGTAGCTGGAGCACAAGCATGAAACTAAGGCACAGAATACATAAATCCATGTTATTTCTTACAATTCGCTAAGTCTTGTATGTCCGTTCCTAGATCCATGTCTTGAACACACCTGGTATCTGAAAATACCTCCTTTGGACCCAACATTGAGGGCCTCCTTTAAGACTCTTCACATGTACTCACAAATCACTGTCTTTTCTTGTCTCCCAACCCATCCAAGTACTAGGGATTAAATCCAAGGCCTTCACACAGTTATATTCCCAGCCTTCTCTCTTGAGACAAAGTCTCACTAAATTGCTCAGGCAGGACTTGAACTTGCTATAATCCTGCATCAGCTTACCAAAGTGCTAAGATTACAGCTGTGCACCACCACTTCCAGCCTTAATCTGCCTTCTGGTCTAGGGCACTAATACCCCATATTTTTACTTGTACATGCTTAGCACCTTATACTTCAGTCACTGTTTTTGGTCTCTTCTGCAGGTTTTACAAACTCCAGGCAGAATATCACAATTTGCTTTTGTATCCCCATTGCCTGCCATGACTCTGACATCTTTTCTGTTGCCGATAATAAGTAACAAGATACTCAAACTGTTACCTTAGCATAAGAGCATCCAAAGAAACGTAAGTGTGGACTTTCTTCACCGGTCCTGTACATAGGTACAGATTAAAAAACACACCTCTAAACCAAGGGCAGTACCTCTGGATGCTACAAAACTCACCAGTAGAAAAACATCAGTTTCAAACTCTAAAGTCTAAAATGAGGCAACGCTTTTTAGATAAATGCCTTGTGCTGAATAGAAAGTGAAGAGGGTAATGACACAAACTCTTCAGGTTACCAGAACAGAAAAAAAGATTAAAACATGAAAAGATACTTAGCAGGTATAGAATAGTTCAAAAAAGCGTAAGAACTCATGGCAAAAGTGAGCTAAGTTAAAGGCTGCACCAAAATGTCAACTGCAAAGGAAATATTTGAAGGAGGTGATGCTGTGATCATACTTTGTATACATGGAGAGGAAAAGCAGGCAACGACATTCCACACAGGCACAAACTAAAAACTTTACACCAAAGAAGACCTGAAAGAATGCTCATCTAATCGTCAAGGCAAGCGAAAATTAAGCACCACTAAAGATTTCTTAAAAAGGACTAAACATGTTAGGGATGTTTACTGTAAGAGAAAGAAATTAAGATACACAAAATAACACCTTTTCATATACATAAGCTCATTTCAACAAAATCTGAAAGACAAGGTCATAGAATGTGAACCACATTTGAAAATGGAATCTTGCTAAATTTTGGGGCTCCTAAACAATATTAAGAACTGTCTAAAAACATTTCAGGTGCTCAAATGTTAGTTCATAAAATATGAAATAGCACAGATGACGAAAACTACTAAATTAGATCACAGATAATGTATTTGGAAAAAATAAAGGCATGAAGCAAATTTAATGTTGATATTTAATGAAACATTCCATTAAAACATTAAATATCTTTGCTGGGGAAAATACCAGCAGAGTTTTCAGTTTAAATATGGAAGAGAGCTAAAACTGTTAGAAAAAAATTTTAATTCAGTTATAAATAGAAATAACATTCCTATATAAGGTTAACAGTGGTGAAGGATAAAATAAAATCAGTCTTTAGAAAATTAAGGGTATTTTCTATAAAAACAATGAAGAGTATCACAGATGACAATCAATCATGGAAGCAGCTGCAAAAATTTTAATGAGATGAGGGAAGAAAATTTTTACCTTGCAGAGATTGTGACCTTTTTGACAAATTATTAAGATTCCACTGAGCTGAAACTCTTGGCTTTTTGCAGCATTTCATCTCATGTCACACCCCTGCTTTAAACCCTCAATGGTTTCCCAGGCGACTTAGGACAAGTTCAAAAACCCAGCAGATGATCAACTAAGCCTTTTCAAGATCTAGCCACTCTCCGACCTAGTCCTGCTTTATCACCTGCTCTTCTACTTTCCAGTCTCTCTAGATTTCTTCCAGTTCCTTAAAAGGTTACCTTTTTTCAAAATCCTGTGTGTGTGTCTGTGTGTGTGTGTGTGTGTGTGTGTGTGTCTGTGTGTCCCCTTGCCTCAGGGCATTTGCAACTTCGGTCTAGAAAACTTATTTCCTCTTCTAGAGGAATCCTTCTTAGCTTTCAAGTTTCTCTTAAATGTTACTTTCTCAGGGTGCTCCACACTGAGGTGATATATACACTCACAATACTCTGCATTTCTCTGCCTCTATTTCAAGACTATAAGTTCTTTGAGGGCAGGGCCTACTTTGGGTATATCTATCACTTGATGCAGCCTCTAGCAGGTGCTCATTAAGTATTCAGTGAATGAAGGTCAGATCCTCAGGATGCAGGAAGTATTATTTTACAAAAATTAACTAATAACATGTGACACACCAATTTGCACAAAATTAGCTTGTGTTTACCTCAACTGCATTTTCAGTAAGTACACTTAAAGATCGAACTTTTTCTTTTCATGTGCACTGCTCAATGTAGTGGTAATATATGTAATAATTATTACAATTGAAATGAATATGTCACACAAGAGAATGACAAACCAGGGTGACAAACCTGGGTATGTGGAAAATTCTAGGACATGTCACATCTGAACCAGCTCTAATCATCTTTGAAGGGTTCTACTCATCAGGAAACTAACTAGTTTCTACAATTAGTCAATGTCAGGGTAATTGGCATACCCAAGTCAGTAAGTTGTTCTTCAACTATTATTTATCACCAATTTTAGCTGCCATATCTTCCTCATGTAAGTGTAAGGATATTTAATCTTATTATCATAATACAATGTCATACTGCCAAGAACCTAATCCTCAGGCATAATACAAAATCCGAAACTTTCGAAGATCTAAAACTGTAACTTACCTAAAATAATTTAAGATGACCTGAAAAAAAGCTTAATGTATTCATCCATATGTTTTAACTTTCAGAAATCAAAGTTTTTCTATCAAAATATCCCCCTCTAAATCAAAATTGTTATTGTCAGGAAGCATTTCATGTGTTGCTATTTGCTAAAAACCTGTCTTATAAAAAATACAAAATAACAAAATATCAGCTGAAGAGTATTAAACAGTCAAAAATAAAAAGGCAAGCCTATTGCAAAGCAGTTAGGATTGAATTGACAGTAAAATATTAATATCAGACCAATGTTGTATGTCTAATCTGTTTGTCACTAAAAATACAGACATAAGACACCACACAACATTACTGATTTATCTGTCTGACATTTTTAAGAGTTACTTTCCATAGAGAAATGTTCATCTAAAAGCAATGAAAGTTTCTCAAACACTTCTGACCAACCTATTGCTCAATTATGTGTACCCCCAAAATAACATCTGCAACATCCCTAAATTATGCTATGAGTAATGCCCATAGACACAAGCAATACACTAAACAAAGAACATCTCACAAAATGTCAGAGATTAGCCCATGCTTTACAACTCCTACCTCCACTGATGGGAATTCAGCCCAGGGCCTTTGCTTTGAGATACATCCCCACGCTTATTTATTTATTTATTTATTTATTTTTTAACATGGAGATAGGGTCTTGCTAAATTGCTCAGGCTGGGTTCAAACTTGCAGTTCTCCTGTCTCAGCCTCCTAGGTGGCTCAGGTTAGAGAAGTGTGTACCATCATACCTGCCTGATATACAATTTTATCACATTTTACATTCTCAAACTGGCTATGCTCCCTAGACCATCCTGGCAGATAACTAGAAAATGACATAAGTGGGGCCAGGGATTTAGTTCAGTGGCACAAGTGCCTGCCAGGCAAGCCACAAGGTCATAAATTCAATCCCTGGTACCAAAAAATGAATGAAAGAAAATGACATAAGCAGGAAAGCAATGTCCAAATCTCACAACAATTCAGACTGAAACAGTGCAGAAAGTATAGGATATGTCTGAGTATCTGAATTTGATGAAGACTGCTCTACAGCATGCACAGTAGAGTGAATCTGTCAAGGGAAATAAGAGCTTAAATAATAAAATACACAATGTCATTGGCTTCAAATCAAGAATACCAATTATTTTGCCCATGGTCTTAAATCTGAAAGTAATTTTTCTTGCATGATAATTGTATTACTTTTATCTTGGTTTCTTTTCTCTGCATTTCTAACACATCGCTGAAAATGTTATTTTATTTTCTGGGTTCATAAAGAACAAACCAGCCAAGCATGGTGGCATAATCTCAGCACTCTGGAAGACTGACAAAGGAGGATGGCAAGTTTGTATGCAACCTGGGCAACTTAGCAAGACCTTGTCTCAAAATAAAAAAATCAAAAAGGGTTAGTGACGTAGCTAAGTGTGAATGCCCTAGGTTCAATTCACAGTATGGCAAAAAATAAATTAAGTAAAAATAAAATCAAAACTACAAATAGAAGGTAATTTAAATCATTCATAGTATTACCTTATATATTCTGCTACTTATTATATTTAGGCAAACACTGAAAAAAAAGACGATATTTAAGATATTTTGTAAGTAACATTTTTAAAGCTCTACATGACTTTTTATCAGTCTCTGATGATTAAAGGATCTGGATGAAGCAAATAAGGTTACACAAAATTCATGTTGTCAGGAGAGATTTTCCAGGGTTGATGGAAATATTCTAAAACTGTACTGTCGTGGTGGGTATACAACTACATAAATTTACTTAATAATCATTGATAGCACATTAAAAAATGATGATTTTTATGGTATGTAAATGATATCTCAATAAAGCTGTTAAAATGTATAATGGAAAACTATACTTTGTAGAGAAATCAACAAAAAAATTCAGTGTAGGCCACATCTGTATTAAAATATCCATCCCACCTTGGTCAAGGGGATTTCTGGCCAGAGGCTCTTCCAATACTCATCACTATGTCTTAACTTTTATAAGTGACAGAAGTTATTTTCACCAATTAAATAAAAAGAGGCTAAGTCCTTTTCCTCCCTAACATGGACCTCTAGCTGTTCTTTTAGACTAAGCAACTGTTTGGCTCTTTAATGAATCTAAACAAAATGAAAACAATTACAACAGGCAGAAAATTCTGGGTTTTGTTTTATTGTGGTGTGGCAGTGCTGGTGATCAAATCTGTGACCTCGCTCAGGCTACTCAAATAATCTACTACTAAGTGACATCTCAGCCCTGAAAATTCTACTTTTAAGTAGAAAAGTTTTTATCAGAGTTCAACTTCCATGTATATAACAATAACACATTTTTGTACATATCACTTCTATATTTTATTTTACTGAAGTCAGTATAATTATAGACACCAGATGACTGTCTATAAATTATAATGGCTACTTTATTTCAAAAATACATCTAAATCATAAAATTGAATTCAAGGAGTATCTTCATAGCTTTTATTAGCGTAGCAAATTTAATCATAGTCAAAATTTAAAATGGAACATGCAGAAACATGAAACACCAAGTGGTTAATTAGAAACAGTTACTTCATTTGGGGCATAAATGATGGTGTGCAACCTTCATTTACGAAGAAACTGAACTAATGACCCTGCATTAGAAAAGTCTACACTTTGGGTTGACATTTTCAGCAGTCCTGATAGATCTGACTCCAGCCTCCTATGTCACTAATGCTCAAGTAGCCTTGCCAATGTAGCTGGTCAAATCCAAGAAGCATATTTATAGCTCCCCAGGTATGAAGTATAATAGGAACTCAAAACATGCTTGGGGAATCTGATTTCTAAGGAGAAGCAGAAAGCATGGTTTGGAAGAGCACAGCTTCAAGTCAGACCGTTTTGGATGGCAATTTTGCCTCTTTTGCTGACTCGCTGGCTAATCTGTGCAAATTATTTCTGAGCCCATTTGACATGTATATGGGAAAAAAGAAAAACACCTACTTCACAGAGATGCTGAGAATACACACACATACCTGTTTTCGAGCAAACAATTTGCCACAGTAGCTGGTATTCTTATTCGGTAAGGCTCAATAAATGCGATCTTGTAAGAATCATAGAGAAGACTACCCAAAAGAGAGACCACACCCAAAATTTGACCCTGATTAGAATTGTTGTCCATACACAAACATTTCTAAGAGCTTAATTCAAAGTGCTGACAATCAACTTCAATGACCTGAATGGGCAAGGTCTTTTTAAATTAATAAATAATTTTCTGTTAATTCCCAAATCTGAAATGTGTGGTCCAGATGTTATAAGTTAAATAGTTTAGATAGTTTAAATGTTATAAGTCTTTTTAGGTAGAAGGTCTCCCTTCTCAGCTTTCACATTCACTGACAACTGTACCCAAGTTTGTATCTTAGGATGAAGAAATGTACAAACTCAAATGAGGCCAGATCTTTGAGTAATTCAGTCACCCATATACTGCTCTGTATAAAGGAAACATTCTTGAAAACTATTAAAAGTTAAAATCCAGTTTGAAAAAGTATACCACCAACTAAAGGTTTCTAATGTTGAGTTTAAGACTGAAAGCAAAGTAGAAAAGCCTCCAAATAAAGTTTAAATGTAAGCCCCGCCCCCCCAAGGGCAGGTAATCAAACCAAGGCCATGTGTTCTTCCACAGAGCTACATGCCCAGCTCTAAACATAGTCTTTTAATTATATTATTTTCCTAAATTGAAGCATGTAGTCCAGCTGACACAACACTATCAGATGATAAAGAACCTTTCAGATTTTATCTCTTCCTCTATCAAGGAATTTGGTGTTGCCAAATTATTTATTGTTGCCACAAATAAAAATAAAATTCTATCATCCAAAATTAACTAATTCTAAGTAAACAGTCTTTTCTACTCAGACAGCAATTTATCACTTCAATTTTTGATATTTTTGAGCCAAAGATAAAGAATCCATAAAGGACTTTGCTTGCATGTGGAGTCACTTGTTCTTAAGTGCAAGTTATAATTTAACATCAATTTATTATATGAAAAAGTCCCCGCCCTAAAATGCCAAAATAAAACACTATACTACCATACCTTCTAAGATCTAGAGTAAAGAAGACAACCACCAAAGTTCCTTAAATGGAAGGAAAAGATAAAATTTTAACAGACTCAAAACATTCCTTGCTCACTTCTTTACAAATTTTCTCCACTAAATTTCTCAGATATAGCTGAATTTTCTATTACAAAGCAAACTGAAACATACATCATAATGAAGGGTTAATTTTCTGCCAGAGAAGCCACTGTCATTTTGAACAATGCAACTATTGTTGACAGTCTCTCACAGATTCTTGGTCAAGGTGGTAAAAAAGGCTAAAGGGAAAACAGGTACTTAAAGGAATTTCTCCGCCTCCATCTCTGTATTTTGGGATGTAATATAAGAATAGTGCATTCTTCAAAATAAAAATACCATATAAAATCTGGTTCTCATTATATGAAACTGCCTTATCCCCATGTAGCATATTTGGAACAGAATACATCTGACTCGCAAGCAGTCAATCTTCTCTTACTCATCCATGTGAGATAGCCTTGTAATTTCTTTCAATGGGATCCTTTCCTCTGAAAATCCCAGGGAACACTGTAGATGCCACACCGATTTAAATAACTTCAAGAACATTATAATAAAAACAAAGGCAGATTTAGTTAAGAAACTTACATAAGTAGAAATAAATCTGAGTAAAGGGGTTAAAAAAAAATCCTACCACAAGTCCCCAATCATGAATAAAACTGTTAAGATGAACACAGAAAAAAGTAATGCTCTGTGGAGAAAGAATATTTCTAATTTTAATAAATCAAATTTTGTTCTCAAAAATTCGGTTTAGGAAATATGCTAATTAGGATACTAAGATGTTTTTCTAGGTACCCATATATCAAATTAACCACTGCACTGAATATGCTAAAAGGGCAAGACAATTCAAAGGGATTTATACCCTTTCCAACTGAGGACATCCCTGCCCCAACTGCTGTGAAATGGCAGATTATTTAACACTCTTGCAATGATTTACTTTAGTATGCCACTTTTGGAGTTTTATTATTTAATACAGTCAAAGGGAATAGGGCTTTTTTGTTGTTGTTCTAACTAGGTTTCCTTGTACTTGTGAAATGCTCAGCATACACAGTGCTGGCAGCTTTAGTTCCATAGCTTCTCTCATTTGACTCCTCCCCCCCAACCCCCAGCGTCCCCCTCCAAAAAATTTTCCTTCCCAAATGTTCTCCTCCATGCATTTGTCAACAGAAACACCCACTGGTAGTGTCAAACTGGTAATACTGCTGCAGGCTTCTACTCTGGCTCCAGTCAATGCCAAAAAATGCCCAAACCTAAAATAGTACTTGTAATAAAAACAAAACAAAAAAGGGCTTGCTAGGTACTTAAATATATGCTCGAGAAAAAGGCATACCTTTTTAAAACTGTATTATTAATGATCTGATTGAGTTGTTAAATATAAAATCATTCTTTTTCAACACCAAACACATAGGGACAAGTACACATAGTCTCTTCACATTTTTGGCATAACCTATTTTAAAACACTTAAAGGAATTAAAAACACCTAAATGCCATTCACGTGTAATTCCAAACACTACCGGTCTTTTTTGTAACCCTACAGCAAGAATGAACAAGGTGGAAATGTTCCAGCAGATGTTACCTAAAACGATAATCCTGTATTATACATATTTATGGGTCCTGTTTCGGCCCAAAGCTCTCAGACAAATTAATTTGTGCAATCTTTTACATTAACTACATAAGCATTATATTCAAATAAACCTAATTCAGGATGCACGAAAGAAATTATTCTATGCCAACAACACTTTCTAAAATTAGCTTGAATTTCAGCCAAATAAATTGTTAACAAAATGCTGATCTGCAACTACTTAAATCACAGCATCCGTCTAATCTCTGTCGAGATACTAAGGTCAGGCTTTTCTTATTCAGGCATCTGTGCAGTAACACTCAAGTGAAGCGAAAAACAAAACCCTCAAGGAAGAGCTGCCTCTACACTGAAATATGTTCAGGTTATTTTTTACCCCAACGTGGGCACAAAGCGTGTCAATGCAAGAAGGACCTGTTCGTTCCGGGAGAGGGTTTCAACCCCCAGGTTTCGATTTCTATAAGGGTCCAAAGGGTATGAAGATCTGAGAAGGGGCCAATTTCTCCTCCTCGCCACCAATGCCAGTCGTGAACTTCACAGCAACGCCCGAAACTTGTTCGGGAAAGGCTGCAGGAGCCGCGGCGCTGGGCGACAAGTCGCTCGCCCACCCTTGCGGGCAGCCAAGGTCAGGAGGGCCGGGACTGCCACCCGAAGCCCCCAGCGGGTCGCGAGCTGTCCCGGAACTCGAGCAGGGGCTTCGGCGCTCCAGCTCCTCCTCAGCGCCCTCGGTAAAGGGCTCCCCTCGCCGCAAGCCCCGGGGAGTCGCGCCGCGAGGGCGACGGGGCGGGGACATTGCAGCCCCGCCGCCGAGGGGAGCCCCACGGAACGGCCTCGACCCGTCGCCCCTCTTCCACACTCCACCTCTTCACACCTTAAGGCACAGCCCAGCCTCCGGGGAACCCCTGCCAAAGGCGCAAAGGCTCTTCATAGAGGGGCTGCTCCAGGTCGGACGCCTTCGCCGCGTCTCCCCGTTCAAGAGTGACCGGCGCCGCCGCCCCTTCTCTTGTTCGCCCGAGGGGACCGGGTGGGTCCTCTCTCCCGGGAGAAGCTGGGTGGACACAGGGCCAATGTGAGGAGAAGGCCTGCGGGCGGGCGCGGTTACTCACCCCGCCGAGTCTCCCACCTCCAGCCGGTGACCCACTCAGCTCCTGAGGCCGCAGTCGCCGCTTTACCTTCCCCAGCGGCAGCGACAACTAATCGAAACCTCCGGCCCCGCCCTCTCGCAGGAGCTAACGCGCAGCCTAATTTGCTAATTGCACCGCCCAGGCCTGCCCATTCAGACCAATAGAGAAGCCCCTCGGGTCCCGCCCAGTCACGCCTCAGCTCCGCCCACTTACGGTAAGAACCAATGCTAAGAGAATGCTCGTCTGTGTGCTCGGGCTCGCGCTCTCCACCCGCGCCGCGCATTCTCGAATCCCCGAAGTCCAAGAATGCTGGTCTCCTTAACAAACTCGCCTGCGCGCGTACACGCGCGCCGCGCCTCCCCGCACACCAGGTTTGGTTGCCCCTCCAGGCCCTAGCAACCTGGGCTGGGAGGGTGCAAGGGGCGGGGCCGGGCCCCTAGCTTACGCGGGGGGAGGGGCAGGGGAAGATAGTGACTGAGACGGGGGTGGCTGGGGGGGTGGGGAGGGGGAACGAGGAGGCCCCGGAATCCGCCTGTCACTGCGGAAAAAAAAAGGGGGGAATCCTGCCTGCAGCGCAGCTATCCTAGCCTCCCTCTGGAGAGACCCGTGCTGCGTGGAGGGAGGGCGCGGCGAGGACCAGGAAAAGGGAGCGAGCGAGCACATTTAAGGCGTGAACCGAGGCAATGCTTGCAAATAAAGGATGGAGGACGGTTTTATGTTTGTCGTGGGTAAAACGGTATCGAAGTCCATTGCTGCAACTGCCTGTTGCAGTTTCGCGTTCAAACACACACACACACACACACACACACACACACACACAGTTAGAGGGACACTCATATAGCAGCCTGTGATCCCTTGGGTGACTTAGGAGCAAGAAACTAGCAGCCTAAGGATTCCTTACACAGCAAATGAGCTCATGAAAACGGCTGCTGCAGCAACCCACAGCTCTACTTCAGTCCGATGCTCTGCCATAGGAGATTCCAGGCTGGCGCTGGGCGAGAAAGCAATGAAGTCATCGTCCGGTAGAAATTTGAAGATCTTAATAGGATCAGTTTGCGATGAGGATGGAGAAGTGACGAAATGGAGGGAGACACGTTTTCAGTGGCACTTTTGGGAGATCAAGAGAAATAATTTGATGCAAAGACATTGCAAACAAAACTATATAGAGCTGTATAATGATTTATAGTTTTAAAAAGATAAGCCAAGAGGAAAAATACGATGTTTTCTGGATTTTTAGAAAAAGCACCGAAAATCAGCAATACCTGAGGTCCTAGCAACCACCCAGTTAGAAATCTGCTGTATTGTAATGGGAAATAGCTATCTTGAATAAATTCACTTAATCTATTGCTGCCTTGAATCTGGTAACCATACGTAGCAATGGCTTTGGTCACTTAGTGCCAGGGCAATAAGGTTTTCTTTTTTATGACAGTGAGTATTTGGTGAGGAAATGAAGGTACCTGCTTTCTCTTCTCCTTTCTTGGAATTGTTAGAAAATGATACAGGTAGGAGCAGTGAATTAGCAGTGAGGAAAAATGGAGTCACAAGCAACAGCACAGGGCTTTGCAGAGATTTTGCCTTCTGTGAGGCAAAGTCACCCACATGTAGCCAGAATTCCTGGGACAGGCATTCCATTTTCACCTCTATTAACACCTTCTGAGGAGAAATTTCAGTAGCATTACCTTTGATCAAATGAAGAATTGTTTATCTGGATTACCTCATAACAGACAAGGCAAAACCGGTATCCAAATATCCAGTGATGTAAGTTCAATGAACTTTTAAATAGTAATATTAGATGTTTTGTAATGTGCCATCCCACATGTCCTGCCACTTAGGGACCTTTGCTCTCATCTGTTTTTGAGTAGTGGGGCAGGGTTTCTTGGAGCCATATCCAGTTCAGTAATTCCTGTTTTGAGCAAAACAATAACCATTCTAGAAGGTTAATAAGAGTTTTAAAAATATCATGTTGCCATGTAACAATGTCTTTTCTTCTTTTTTCTTTTTTAAAAATCAGGACTAGCAATTGAACTCAGGACCTTGTACACAGTGTCTTTTCTTAGGTGGAAATAACACTAATACCACTAAAGGAACAGCTCTTCTGTGCTAAGAACTCTACATATATTTAGAGCTGCCAGATAAAATATAGGCCATCCCATTTAATTTGAATTTCAGGTAAACAATTGTTAATTTCTTTAGAAGACTAAGTAAGCCTTCTCATTATTGTCCAAAAAAGAAAAAAAAAAGTGTTGCTAGGCAAGGTGGCACACACCTCTAATCTCAGCACTCAGGAGGCTGAGGCAAGAGGATCCCTGGGATTTAGAGGCCATCCTAGGCTACATAGTGAGTTAAAGACCAGCCTGCACTAAAAAAGAAGATCCTGTCTAAAAAAATTATGAAATGGCCTTCTGGGCCTAGACTTCCTCATGCAATGAAGATTGTAGAAGAAAAGCTTAAGAACCAAACCAATGTGTAAATTTGTAGTGTTCATAGAAATAGGTAAGCATATTTATACTATTTTCTGCTGTTTATTTGAAATTCAAATTTCATTAGACATCCTCTATTTTTGTTTTTATTTCTGGGGGGGGGAATCTTTTTTTTTTTTTCTTTTTGGTACCAGGATCAAATTTATGACCTCACGCTTGTGCTGCTCAGCTAAATCCCTGGCCCCTTTTTGTTTTGTTTTTTGAGATAGGCGTTGCTATATAGTTCAGCCTAGCTTTGAACTCCTGGCAATCCTCTTACCTCAGCCTCCCAAGTGCAGGGATTATAGGCATGCACACCAACATCCTCTTTTTATTTGTTAAATCTGACAACCTGATAATGTTACACATATTCTCTATAATCCTCACAATTCTCTGCATGATTCTTTCCATTTTCAGATAAAGAATGAGCTGCAAAGCCTCCTCAACATCTATTTGCTCCTTCCCCCTTCTAATAGAACCCCCAATGTGTTCAGGTACCCAGTCATTTCACACTTCCAGGGAATATGTCCCAGGTTCAGTCAGCCCATGCGTGGCTTGATTTCACTGAAGGAAAGAACTTAACAGCCCATGGTTTGGGAGATTTTTTTCCCTACATATTCCTTTAGATGAACAAAGAAGCAAATACCTCAGTTGCCATTGGCAGCTATTTTGTGAACAAGAGGAAAACCAAACTTAGGTCAAAGCCTGCCTACTCAGTAAGGCAGAGTTGAAAACTACAAAAACAAACAAACAAACAAAAAAACACTGGGTCCTTGATGACACCAGTGAGTTGCCTAATTAAACATACTCTGCCTTTGCCTTATGTTTAAAATATTTTGACTCAGAGTTTCTATTAGATGTCACAGAAGCATCCTGCTAAGTCATCAGGACCCATGAGTGCTACTCCTTATGGCTCTCAATAATAAATAAACAAGTAGTAATCAAGATTTAAGACACTTTATCCTGGATATATGTGGGACAAGTCTAGAAGACTGAGCCTTCTATTCATTGATTGCCAGAAAACATTTATGAAATGCCCACCTGGGCCTAAACCTCATCATGAAATCAGCACCTAGGAGAAAAGCATTAGAATCAAATCAATGTGTAAATGTATAGTGTTTGCAGGAAGAAGTAAGTGTTATTAATTCCTTGGCCCTGCTCAGAGCATAAATCAGACTGTCAGATCTTATGTGGCTTCATTTAAAGTTTATACTGTTTGGGGAAATGTCATCTTAGAAATTCAAGTCCAGTACCTCATTTAAAACTTTTAAAGCCTTTATTCCTGTCTCCCAGACACTAAGTCTAACCACAAACAGTGTAGAAAGAACAAAAATGTAGCCCTTAATGCTTCTGCTATTTTCTTCTGCACCTTGAACATACCTTAGATTGTAGTCACGTCTTCTAAAAGTTTTCCAAGACACTGTTTCTCTGACAGAATGTACGTGCTGTACTATAGCAGTATGGTGACCACCACAATCTCAGACCATGACAGTTGGCAATGGGGATATAAATAGTAACTGAGTCCTAATATCTTATATGAGTTAGGTAGTGGGAGGTAAATAAAATTATTGCCTATTCTTTGTTACAAAGAAAAACAGGAAGGAGGGAGGGAGAAGGGAAGGAGGGAGGGAAGGAAAGACAGTCAAAAACCCAAGAAAGAAAGTCATGCTAGAATAGAATGCTGTATAAAAGTGGTTTGTCATGGTAGAAAGAACCACAGACTCATGAGCCAGGTTGCTTTGGTTCAAATGCTAGCTCTAATTGTGTCCTTGGATAAATTGGTCAACTTTCCTGTACCTCAGTTTCCTCTATATAAAAGGGGAGTGTTAAATGTAGTAAATAGTGGTTACTTTATAGGTTTATTTGAATGACTATATGTAGAATGGCTAGAAAAGGACTTGGCCCATAGTAAGGACTTTATAATGATCAAGTATTAGTGAAGAGGCTCAATTCCGAGGAGTGTAAACTTGAGGCAATTTTTTCCTCCAATCTCTACTTGGGAATATATTTTTGTGGCAAATTTGCTTTACATATGCTTTCATATCTTGGATAATTTTTCTGACTTTTAAGTCTTTTTCAGCTATTTAAAATCAATCCATTCTAACATGTGTTTGATTTAAATTCCCTTTTCCCTTCTCACTCTCATCACCTGCCAAACTTGTGGTTCAAGGTACTTCAGTGACCAGTGTGTCTATGCCTGTTCCTTGGAGGGCATGTTCCATTCCCTCACTAAGCCTGACTTCTCTGAGCATAGAGTTTGTAGGAGGCAAAGGAGAAAAGGAGGCATTGGCTGTTGGCTTAACAACCCCTGAAAGCCCCTTTAAACTTAGGTGGCACCTCACAACTCACTTCTAAAGAACAAAAGATGGCAAGAGTGATGGTCATGGGCAATTCTGACCTGAGACCAGGTGGTAAAAGGTGTTGAAGGTTCCTCTTTGCACTCTCTGTTCAGTCACTGAATAGAAGGAAGCCAGCTCCAGAGTGTGAGGACACTCTCAGCATGCCCCATGGGGAGGCCTTTGAGTGACAAACTGAAGCCTCCTGCTGCTAGCCAGCTGAGTTCACCACCCCAGAAGCAGATTCCCCAGCCCCAGTCAAGCCTTCCTGACTATAGCACCTGCTGACATGCTGGCTGCAGCCTCATGAGAAACCCTGAGTCAAAACCATCCAACTAAGCTGCTACTGATTCCTGATCCATAGAAACTGTGAGGTGACCGATATTTATTTGAAGATACAAATTTGGGGTAATTTTGCTGTGCAGCAGTGATAACTAATACAAGTGGTTCCTTCCTCCATTTCACCAATAATGGTTTAGTAACCTGCCTGGCTCCCTGTTTTTGACTAGAGATACCTAACTCTTTGTTTACTTGTTTTTCCTTTTCATTAGATAGAGTCTTGCTATGGAGTTAAGCCTGACCTTAACCTATATCTCAGGTCAAATTCACAACCATCATCCTGCCTCAGTGCTGAGATTACATATGTGTGCTACCATGCTTGGCTCCAGAAGCTTAACTTAACCATTAAGCCATAGCTTCTCAGCAGTAGAAACCATTTATGTAACCTTACTATGTGCTGGAAAATTTCCTTATATTGTCTCACTGACTTCTGCAGTACCTCTGTAAGGAAGACTTCTTTCTGCCTTTCCAAGGTATCAAGATAAACTTATTATCTTCTTATGGAAATCACATGATAATAATGTGTATAAAGGTATATGAGTAAGGAATCACTGTGGTCCATTTCATTCTGGTCCCTTGCTTACTTGCTTGGCTCTAGTACAAGGTGGCTTGATAAACATCTTACTAATATCTCTCCCTCAAAGGGTTTTGACACTTTAAAATGACCCCAAATAATGCCTTTTCCTTGAATATATGCAAATATACTGAGATGTAATATTGTGCGTTTTACCTTATCGCAAGATTTTAATTAAAAAGTGGAAAAACATTTTTAAAACACAGCATTTAATTTGTATAGGAAACAAATGAGTTCTTAGAGTGTATGTACTAAAAAGTAATAAAATGGCTGTGGCTTTCATTTTCTAGTTTTAATATCAGTCCCGATTCAATGCAATTTTACAGGCTTTTCATAATGTACCTTGGAATTCTGGGATAGTTATATAAAAACATACATCATGGAAAAGATATTGATCTTGCTTCTTCTTAAATCTATGAAACAATTCTTGCTCATTTAAAGTTTTCTAACTAATCATTAACATAACATTGGGCTTCAGAGTATACTCCTAGTTGGTACCTACACAGTGTAAAGGAAAGTGAAAATTGAATAAGGAAAAATCATTACCATCAGGAGGCCATATATATATATATATATATATATATATATATATATATATATAGTGGTAGAGAGAATGCTTTGTCTGTGTGAGGCCTTGGTTTCCATCTCCAGCCCCACAGCCACAAAAAAGTTATTACAATTAGAAAAGTAGGGAGAGTTAGGCATGGTTGCACAAGCTTGTAATCCCAGCACTCAGGTGGTGGAGGCAGGAGGATTGTCACAAGTTTGAGGCTAGCCTAAGATACAGGGCAAGTTTAAGGCTAGCCTAAACTACTTAGTGAGACCCTGTCTCAAAAAACCACCACCACAACCATTAATAATAATAATAATAAATAAAGTAGGGGAAAATATTCTATTGGGTCTCAATTATGTAGTTTTTTCACCTCTATTAGTCAATGTACAAAATGGTAAAGACAGTATCTGTTATTTATTTATTTCTCAATATTTACAGTACTGAGGATTAAACCCAAGAAGTGATAAACTACATCCCCATCTTTTTTTAGTTATTTTGAGATAGGATCTCACTAAGCTGTCCAAGCTGGTCTTGAATTTGTGATCCTCCTGCCTCAGCCTCCTGAGTAGCTGGGATTACATGGCTCTGCCAGTACATAAACCAGCATCATCCTCCCACTCTTATTCATTCTTTTTTTTGTTTTTGATTTTTTGATGCAATACTTACCATGAGGTATGGTAATCCATAATCATTTACTGAATTCATTGATTAACTGATCAGTGAGTTCCCATGTTATTTCATGCTATGTCGATATACCATAGAGAGAAATAAAGGATCCAGACAATGACCTGAACAATATACATTGAAAAGGAAGAAAAAGAATAGAAAGATAAACACAAAGTGATCAGGTAAACTGCAGTGATCCCATTTGGAGGAGATAGGTTGGAATAAAAAGGCATAGAAGTTGTGAAGTGAACCTGATTCACTTATAGAAGTAGCTCAAGTGTGACGATTAACTTTGTCGACTGTGCTAAGGGATGCCTAGATATCTGGTAAAACACTGTGTGTGGATGCATCTGTGAGGATGTTTCCAGCTGATATTACTTGAATAAAGAAGACCAGCTGATATTATTTGAGTAAAGAAGACCCACTTTCACCAATGTGGGTAGACGCTATCCGATCTGTTGAGGGCCTGGGTAGAACACAATAGCAGCAAAACTGTGTCTCTCTGAGTTGGGACTTTCATCTTCTCTTGCTCTTAGACATAAGATCTCAGGCCTTGGAGTCAAAAGAATTACAGCAGCAGCCTTTTTATGCCTCTAGCCTGCAGATGGCACGTCTCAGGGACTTTCAGCCTTGATAACGGCATAAGGCAAGTCCCATAATATATTTTCTCTTGTATATCTATATAGTTACTATTAGTTCTGTTGCTCTGGAGAACCCTAATATATTTGAGTCTTGATTTCACTTTCTCTGAGAGAAATTCTTAACTAACTTTATAGCTAAAAACCCAATGTGGCTCCCAAAATACTTAAGGAAATAAAAATGTACAATGTCTATTTTACCCATTAGTCAGCTTTTATGTCAAATGGCAAAATAATTCCCTTTCAGGTCGAAATGTCTAAGTTTTTATTACATTCTAAAGCCAAGGCAAAGATGTGATCTGGAGCATATCAAATAAGAGTATGTACCTTAGAGCATAATCTTTACAATTTGTTTCTTCAACAGCTTCTCTACTAAGTTCTCATAGATTTCATGTTAGTATAATGAGAAAATATTGAGCCCACCTGATTTTATGTATTTGTCAAATGTGACTTTTACAAGATAGTGTGAAATAGGAAGAGAACTGTCCATATCTGTAAACAGAACTTAAATATACTATTTCATCTGTCAAGTTTCAACTGCAAGCTGCTTTGCAATGTATTTAAAAAGATGATTGATGGGTCAATGGATAAATATATGATGAAGAAAACAGTAAAATCTCAATTGTATTACCTGAGTGTCAGGTACTGAATGTTCACAGAATAATTCTTTCAAATTCTAGCATTTGGAAAATTTTGATAATTTACCATGATAATCCTGAAATGGTGGAATTATTATGTTGGATTCTCCATATCTAGCTTTCTGTTTTGGGCTTATGAGTTTCAAACCAGCCCGGGTAACATAATGAGAAAGAAGGAGTAGGGAGAGAGGAAGGGGGAGAAGGAAGGAAAAGAAGAAAGAAAAAGGATAAATGAAGGAAAGAAAGAAGAAAGGAAGGAAAAAGAAGAAAGAGAGGGAGGGAGGGGAAGGAAGGGGCACTGTTATGAGATTCAAGACTGGAGATGCAGCTCACTGGTAGAGTGCTTACCTAGCATACACAAACCCCTGTGTCCCTAGCACCAATAAATAAATGTTAGCTTCTGAAATGTAACTGCCAAGTTTAGAGGAAGCAGTTGAAAAAATTATCATAAAGACAATAGGAAAAAAATCTTTTAAATCAGGGCCATGGCCAAGGTTTATAAATAATCTCTATAGCAGATTTCCTTTCCCCCAAATGGTCAAACAACACTTCTATCCCCACATGTCCTTCTTACAGTATGACTTTCAATACTACCTCCATTGTAAGGCAGGGCCTCTGTTCCCTCCCCTGAAATCTGAGTGAACCTGTGACTGTGATGAAAGTGACATTGTCTGACTTTTAACTCTAGATTCCCTAAAGCAGAATAGCTTCCACTGGGGATGCTCATTGTTTTTGGTTGTCATTTGCTGTAAGCTAGCCAAAGTCCCTGTAAAGAGCAAAACCAACAGTCAGTCCCAACTTACCAAGCCTGTGAATGAGCCACTTTTTTTTTTTTTTTGTACCAGGCATTGAACTCACCACTTCGTGCTTGCCAGGCAGGCACTTAAGCCACTGAGCTAAATCCCCAGCCCCCTAATAAGCCACTTTTGAAGCATATCTTCCAACCTAATCAAACCACCTCAGTTGGTACTGCCTGAAACAGAGATAACCAGTCTGTGCTCACCCTTGCTTGCATTGCAGTTTGTGATCAAAATAAATAAATAAACAAATGCTGTTAGGAGCAGTTTGTTATGTAGCAACAGATACCTGGTGCAATGCCTAAGACAGAAATCATGTAAATTTGTACACATGCACTGGTTTCCAAAATCAAGAAAACAACTCTATTACTCATCCAGTAAGAAACAGAGATTGTAAAACCAGTTGACATGTATCAATAATCCAACAATTTCACTCAGACTAATTATGTTAGTCTGTCATGTATGAAACCTGTTCTTCACAAGAATTGCTAGCAAATGGCCAGGTTGGCTTCTGTTCATCCATCCACAAAGATTAGCAAGTGCCTATTATATAGAAAACACTATACTTATCCCAGTAGGGATATACAGGGAGCAGCCAATCATCCCAAGTTATACTCTCCTCAGTCGGTTCCCTCCAAAATGCTCATAAATATAGACAAATTCAAAAAGTAATCTTGAAAAATGAAGGAAAGGAAAGTCTATTATTTTACTGATTCATAAATAGAACAACTCAAGAAAACATTACATACACTAGCTAAATAAAAAAACAAGTTTATTTTCTCATTAATTAACTATACTAGGGTAAAATACGTAACTTTGTGGGCAAACTCAGGACTTTATGGATAGAAGGTTTCAAAGTTTCTATTTTATTCACTGGCTTCCAGGCAAAAGAATACCTAATGAGATATACCAATTAAATGGATGCAATATCTCAGACTCCTTTGGCAGTTTCATCTACAAGAATACATTTACAGTAGGCAGGGCCAGGCCAGCCTCCTCCTCACCCCAAATTTAGTCATCTCCCCAGTCTGATCTCCTACCATCTCCCTTTCAAAATTAGAGCAGAACAGGAAATTCATTAAAGCCAGCCTATGTTATTGTGTTATGTATAATCTTTCCTGGCACTCAACATTTTGACAGTGCAGTAGCTGATCAATCAATACCATAGTCTAGTTATATAAAAAAAACCACTAGTTATAAAAATCTAACATTCAGTGAGACTACCAGCATTATTCATACTAGGCAAATATGAAGACAACTCAAATAACTATCAACTGATAAATGAACAAAATGTGATACATCTTTATAATGGAATATTATTTGACATTATGTAAATGAAATCCCTTTTTTCCCTTGATCATACTAAAAGGCAAACCCAGAGCCTTTCACATGCTAGGTAAATGCTCTTCCACTGAGCTACAGCCCCAGACGAGGAATAAAATCCTGACACATGCTACAACATGCATCAACCTTGACAACATTATACTAAGTGAAACCAGAAACAAAAGACCACATATACTGTGTGGTCTCATTTATATGACATATCCAGAATAGACGAATCCATAGAGACAGAGTAGAATGCTAGTTACCTAATCCTGGGGAGGGGGAGTGAGGAATAACCATTGATGGATATGGAATTTTTTTTTAAAATCCTGTGGAGGAGGAATTGGTGCTGGTGTAACAATAATCTAAACGAGTGCGCTTTTTGTTTTTATGCTAACAATGCATACATATGTCACCCATTTTTAAGTGTCACAGTAGACATGTAGGTACACTACCCTGAGCCCTCTCTGATGAAGGGCTTGTTACCCAGCAGCCAAGATCCTTTTCAGGAGGTGTCTTAGTTGCAGCGAGCTGCCTGGCCTAGGTAACTTGCACCCAATGTTCAACAGATGCAAGGTGACAAAGTACTGGTCATCTCGGCCCAACCTGGGTTGGAGCTCTAGATCTTCCCCAAGCCTGTGGTTGGGGCTGCATAGCATCTGCCCACTCCTGAATCCCTCCCCTTCCTTCCATAGGGGTTGACCCCAAGGGCACTTCCTTGTATACATACTAGAATCTGCTTCCTGGGGAACCCAACCTGTGGCAATTCTCATTCTTATTTTATGTTTTCACTATAAATTCGTGTCACTTTAAATAGAGAAAAGGGAACTATTATAGGATGAAGTGAGAAATGGAAAGGCACTTTTAAAATTAGCTATATATCAATATGGATAACTAACTTTTAAAGCTCAGTGGTAAACCACTGGCCTAGCATGTGTAAGGGCCTAGGTTCCATCACCACCACTGCAAAAAAACCAAGCAAAAAACTAACTTGTCTATGATTCCCCTAAGCAATCCTACCTAAGATCGTGTCTAAAGTCTCATTACTCTCATAGGAATCTGGAAATGGAAAAACTTTCCTTATCTGCCTCATCCTGGAAAAAAATAATCTTAGCCTGATGTTTTGGGACTACCTTGTATCATTTTCCTCACTAGAGACATACTGGCCAGTGATGTTCCTATTTCTCAATCATCTGCCTGCCCACTGACCCCTGGCTTTATCCGACTGGTCATAGTTATAAACCTTATCATTCTTAAGGTAAAACAGAAGAGCCAAAGTCCCACCATTCTAAAAGTTTAAATTTGAACATATTAAGTGATTATTTCTGGAACTAGAATAGAAAGAGTAAACAGAGACCATGTGCTGCTCCAGAATGGACAGGGATGTTGGCGTTGGTAGGAAAGGAAGCAGGTAGCTCACCACCAGGTGTAGCTGAAGAACCATGAAGGGCTTGGGAAGTATCTGAGGGGCGATAGGATCTCTGTTATGACTCCCCATGGTTCCCCAGGGCCCCAGGCCTGCTCCCAACTCATTCCAGACCATTTTCATATCTCACATCCCTGCTCCTGGGCACAGAAGCTTGCGTCTGCAGCTTGATGTTACAGAAGCATCTCACTCACTCCCTGCAGTGGGCAGGGGAGGTTAGGAGGGTCTGGGGAAAGAAATCCACCACACTCCAAGGCTGCATCTTTGACACATTTTCCACAGGAACAATGCTGTTAGAAACCGCTCCTTGGCTATGTGGTTCTACTACTGTGCTTCTGCAGTGCTGATTACATTTACTTTTCCAGCCTGACCTTGGCCCTCTGTTTCTGAAAAACATGCTATCAATTTAAAAATAAACTTTTGGAGCAAAACCTCTTTGTAAATGAAAGCCTTTCTCCTTCCTCCTCCTCCTCTTCCTTCTCCTCCTCTACCTCTCCCTCTTTCTTCTCTTCTATCCTCCTTCTCCCACTATCCTTTTCTTCCTTCCTCTTTCCCCTCTTCCCTCTCTCTCTCTCTCTCCACACACACACACACACACACACATCAGTTGTTAATCAAAGGGTATCATCCTTACAATTTTCTAAAACTAAGAATTTCAGATAATGTGAATTAAATTTCCTTATGTATGACTTAAATTGTGGCAAGTTTCTCTAGACTAAGAATATACATGTAGCATGAGAAACCAGCATGTAGACTCATCCCTGCAGTTCCATGTTCACATTTCACACACTTGCCCTCAGCTTCCCCACCAGCAGGGTGAGCCCAGGAGTATTTCCACTTTTATACATCTTGATCTCTTTGCAACTGTATTTTCCTTAGATCAGAGCTCCAAAAGTGCCAGGTTTTATTACCATAATGTGTCTATCGTGAACTGGATGCAATGTAGCCTGTGTTCACTTAGCAACCAAAAGCTTTCTCTGCCTCGGTGGCGCATTAAACATGGTTCCAAAGGTTTCTTTCAAAATGTCAAAATAGGGAAAGAGTCAGGCAGAGTGAAACAATTTGAGGGAACAATACTGCCAATTTGACACCATTTGCGAAATTCTGTCTATATTTCACATGTAATGGATTAATTTTTCTTTTATGGCCTTGCATTTTGTAAAATTGCAGCAGTGTCTCTTCCTCAGATACCTGAGCTGAGACAATGTGTAAGGTACAGATCAAACCCTGACAGCACACCCTCTTTCCAATTCTGGTCACTGTGCTTCTTCTACTTCTTTGTTTGTTTCCTTTTTTCTTTCTTTGTTTAAGACAGGTCTTGCTGTGTAGCCCAGGCTGACCTTGAAAACCCAGAAACCCTCTTGCCTCAGCCTCCCAAATGCTGGAATTATAGGCATGTACCACCTCGCCCAGCCACTTTGCTTCTTTTGTAATCTACAGAAAAATCAGCATCCCGTCTAATCCAGTCTAAATTCTGAGAGTCATTCATGAAGTAAGTACAAGCTGGCCATCAAAATGAGTTATCCCTGTGTCCCAAGGGAATAACAAAGCCAGCCTAATTTCCAGCTCCCATAATATTTTTTTTAGTCCATTTTCCTTTCCTCTCACTTGTACAAGCTTTCCAACCTTGCAAGTGCCAAGAAGCTCTGACTATGACATTCTTAACTTATAATTAAAAGACTGATATTGTCTAGTATGGCACATTCCTATAATCCTAGTATTCTGGGAGGCTGAGGCAAGAAGATCACAAGTTCCAGCCCAGCCTAGGCACCATAACAACTTAACAAGACCCTGTCTCATCATTGAATTATAAAGGGCTGGAGGTGTGGCTCAGGGCAAAGGCCTTGATTTTAACCCCCCAGTATAACATACACATATGCACACACACACACCATCTCTACAACCAACCAATGATTTTCTCTCTTTTTGACTGCATTGCCTAGTTCAACCTGCTAGCAACTCTCCTTTCCAAGATATCTTAAAGACACCAGTGGTGCTCCTTGCAATTTTCCAGCCTGTTCTCTTTAATACAAAGATGACCCCAAAATTTTTCATGGAAAAGTGTTACAGGCTCTGTGGTATTACCCCAAAATTCATAGGTTGAGGCCTTCATCCTCGATGTCACTATTTGGAGATAGGGCCTTTGAAGCAGTGACTAAGATTAAATGAAGCCCTTTGGGTCAGGATCTAATCAAATATGACTAGTGTCCTTGTCAAAAAAGGGAAGAGACCCCACAGACACATATACAGAGCAAGGGCCATCTACCAACTGGAGCTAAACCTCAACAGAAATTAAACCTGCTGATAGCTTGATCTTGAGCTTCTGGTTTCCAGAACTGTGATAAAATAAAATTTAACCCTGTAATGCCCACCTTGTGCAAAAATATATTGGAAGTTTTGAGACAACTTCAAACCTATCTGCTTCTCCCTATCCTCCATAGGAAGGCAGGGTTTAAGAGCATGGTATCTGGGACCAAACTGCTTAGGTTTTAATTATGGGTCATAGAGTGTAGCTTAGTGGCAGAGTACACACTCAACAGGTGCACACTTGCATACGTACCTTACACACACACATAGACACACACACGCGCGTGCATCAAATTCTGGCTCAGCCACTTGCCAATTATATGATCATGGACATTATTTCAGTGCTGATCTATAAACTGAAAAATGACGATCACACTTACCTATTGGGATTGTTGAGAGGACTGAGTGCATTGACACATAGGAAATATCTGCACCAGAAACTGCCACACAGAAAGTGTCAATTAAGTGTTAGTTTATATCATCATAAAGTCAGCACATAGCTGGGCATGGTGGCACATGCCTGTAATCCCAGCACTCTGGTAGGCTGAGGCAGGAGGATCACAAGTTCAAGCCAGCCTGAGCAATTTAGTGACTTAGCATGACCCTATCTCAAAGTAAAGAATAAAAAAGGCCAGGGATGTAGCTCAGTGCAAAGACTTGGCCTCAATAGTTAGTTACACTCCCACACACATGAAAAATTCAAATTTACAAATGCAACTCCTTGACTTTCACCTGCCTGGCTGAATTAGACAGTGAAAAATCCAACCAGCTTCTGTTTCATTTTTAAAATCTTCCACTTTATCCAAATGCACACATAACTCCCTGCCAGTCTTGAGTACCCTTTTAACCATCTCAGGGCATTCTTCATTGATAGTCAAAACCTCACTTTAATATTCTGCCAACTCTATCCTTCCAAACTTCCACACTGCAATTTCATGTGTGTGTGTGTGTGTGTGTGTGTGTGTGTGTGTGTGTGCATTGAACACAGGCACCATGCATGCTTAGCACATACTCTACCACTGAGTTACACATCTAACCCTTAAGCTTTTCTAAATATTGTTTTTATTCATGTGCACTATTGACCATTTCTAGATGTCACAGTGTAAGAGTGGTTCTATAAGCTTAGGCGGTCCAACTTCAACCGAATGTTCAGGACTACTGTGTAGTCTTGTAATTGGCATTTCTTCTAAAACTCGCCTTTCTCTACCAACCCCCAATTCTATCCATCTTTCTTATCCTCAATTAATGCCTTATGCTTTACTGACATCAGGTTATCAAAGATGACTTTCTCCATGTCTATATCTTGTTCTTCCTTCTTTGCTTTTTGGTAGCTGTGCCATTCCTCTTTTAAAAGACAGAGCTCTCATGAAATTAAATACAACCCATGATCCTGGATTAGATCATTCAATGGGGAGATGGGAAGTTGTTACAGACAATAGTATTGAGACACTTCATGAAATTTGGACATGAGCTGTATGTTAGATAAAGTACTGTATCAATATTAAATTTCTTGATTTTGATTATTTTCCTGTGGTACATATGAAGCATTCTTGTTTTTAAGAGATGAATGCTGAAGTATTTAGGGGAGAAGGTTGTAATTAATTTACTTTTGTAAAAAGAAAAGTATGTACATATTAGTAACAAGGCTAATATGCATAGTTTTATATGAATATATATAAAATTTGAAGAGATATAGTACATAGTGTACAATGTTAACAGTGGGAAGAACCTAGGGGAAGTCAAGAATTTACTGTAATATTCATATAATATTTCTTTTTCTTTCTTTCTTGTGAGGCAGTGTCTCCCTGAGTTGCCCAGGCTGGCTTCAAACTTGTGATCCTCCTATCTCAACCTCTTGGGTAGGTAGGATTATAGGCACCACTGCGCTTGACTTTGTAATGATATTTTCATTTTGAAATTTGTTTAAAATAAAATTTTAACTAAAAACAAAACACCCCAGATTTTACCCCAGGTGAGTTCAGTAACTCATTTAGCTTTATAGAATTCCTCTTGAATAGAAATTCTAGACAGAGTCACTCATGTTGAACGAATTTGTTAAATCCTTTTTAGGCATCTGTGTCCAATGCCAGCATGTATACTTTTATCCATCTGTGCGTGCAAATTTCAAGGGTTCAATGAAGGATCTGTTTGAGTAATGACACATATTTGGCATGAGGACTTTTTCATCTAATTGCTGTAACCCTAAATCGCTATTTAAAATCTTTATTGCTTTGAAAGAAACTTAAAAATGTATTTTAGTAAAAGAAAGACAAACTCTTTCCCTTGGGCCTCATGATTCCCTATCAGTCCTACAAGACTCCTTTACTTACTAGCTTTCAAACCTACATCAGTTCCTTCCTCCACTCTTCAACTACACACTGGGCCTCACTATCTGGAAAGACCTTACATTGCCTCTAGTTACCATGCCATTTCTGTTCATCACCATTGCGTTTCTTGAACACATGGTCTATCTAACCTGCTTTTTTTGCTAAAACAAAACACCATCGTGTTGCAGATATAATGAAAATATAGAGTCAAAACAAGACTAACCTGTGGAGCTGGGGGTTTTGCAAAAATCTGATCCAATTCAATAAATATGAATTGTACTCACCACTGTGCCAAGGCCCAGGGCTACAAATGGAATCAAATGTGGAAAGTTATGTAATCAGCTCAAAGTCACAGATAGTAATTGATAGAGCCCACAGTAAAACCCAAGGATGCAACTCCAGAATGCTGTTCGGCAGGATTATGCAATGGCCAATGGAGAGTTGGGAAATGTGTTGCACTGTGCCTGTGGATCATTTCAAGATAGAGGAGAAATGAGAGAACTGGCAAAATGACAGCTTTCTGAGCAGATTAAAGATTGGCAAAGATTCCAGGTCCTGGGCATCTGCAACTGGCCACTACTGAAGAGAAAGCTAGGGAACATTACAAATTCTTTGGGATTTGATGTTGCTGGGTGCGTGTGCAATCTCCAGGGGCCCATAGAAACCAAGCTCTCTGTGGCGGTCAGCAATTTTACCTCTTTCTTTTTCCTCTGGTTCTTTGTATCATCTTGTTTTTTATTCTCCAAGAAAAGGCTTGTGGTGCACCCTTTTCTTGCTCAGACATTTATCTGAAAATGCACATAACATTCAAATTTGAATCAGTGCTCTCATTTGCCTCTCACACCCTCAATCTCAAATCTGCTTAACAGACTGGATGCTTAAATACCACTTTAGATGCAAAAGGTACACAAATGAACATCTAATCCCCTCTAACATGCCTGCCCCTCTCAAGACAACTTATTATTCTTGAGGATCCTACTCCCAACTCTTGGAGCCCTCTTTAATTTCTCCTTTGTTTTTATATGCATGGTTTCCAAGTTCTGGCAGTAGCTTCCCAGGATCTTTTCATTTCTTCCATATTTTTACTCCTGCGGCCATGATCCTTGTTCCAGCCCTTACCACCATGTGTCTTCCAGCAGTGGTTTTGGCTTCCAAGGGACTTTTCACTCTCCTCTTCAGTCCATCATGTGTGGACTTGCCAAACTCATCTGCCTAAATCACAGCTTGGCTCGTGTCACTGCTTAGCTAAGAAAAGCTTCCTGACTGCCCACACTCTACAAAGAAAAACACAGTATTCTCTGGGCCTGGGGGCCTTTGGGAGGTTGTACTTTGCCTGGTGGATGGAGGCACACACATAATAAACCCAGTGGGGAAAAGTTGCAAGCTTGAGTCCTGCTCCGACTGGTTCTACATCATGAGCCATTTCTGAGGACCCTCCTGGCTGAACGTTCAGGAGTCCTATGCCATGGGTCCACAGTGCTTCACAAAATTTAGTTTCACAGTACAGAGTGTTAACCTTCTTCCATATCGACAATGCAAATTCCAGTCAATCTCTAGGCCTCCATTCCATCCCAATTTTTCCTTGAAAATTTCTCAGGACCTCTATCTAGCCTAGTGTTCATTCATCTGAGCATCTCTATAGCCGTTTATTTTAAGAATTATTTTATTTTTACAGTCCTGCGGTAGAATCTAGGGCCTTCACTCTAAACTATATCCCAGGTCCTTTTATTTTTATTTTGAGTCAGGGTTCTGCTAAATTGCCAAGTTTCCCAGGCTGGGCTCAAACTTTTAATCCTCCTCCTCAGTCTCCCAGAAAGCTGGAATTACAGGCAAGCACCATCATGCTTGGCTTAGTTTCATGTTCCTAAAATGCTCCTTAATCTATAGTTTTCATCATCTGTGACCTATGATGGCTCTTTAACGGGGCATGGAAATAGATGACAGTCTAGACAGGTTCTATGGAACTGTGACCAAGGCTACCCCATGCAGCATGTCCACGAAGGAGGCTGAGAGTCACACTCCTGCCTCAAAATCAGTGTATGAAAAGAATACACAATTTATCAACTAATGATTTCTTACTGTTTATCTTCTTTTCTTGAAATTCTCTAATATTTGTACCTTTTTTTCTGTTTTTTCTCTTTAAATAAAGAAAAAAAATCAGTGTACGTAGGACTCAGTCTTCCCTTCATCCTAATGGGCAAAAGACTGAGCCAACCAGCAATAATTTGCCTTTGGAGCAGGGTCCCTATCCTTCCAGAGTCCCCTTCTGCTCGAATTCAATGCCCAGAGGCCTGACTTTAGGTCCTTCCTAGCTTATCCCCTGGGCATCAGACTTGATTTCCCAGGCAACTCTTGCCTGTTCAGGGAGGTTTCTTTGCTATTGGGATATAACAAAGTAAGATGATAAATCAATGCCCAGAGAGGAATTAATGATAATGAAATGGATTGCTTCCCAAAAGCATTGTATTTTAAAAATTAATCCAAAAGATTATAAGGGAGTACCTAAGGGATTTTCCCCTGTTACCTTTTTCACCAGTTTGCCCACAGTTCATATCATTTTTCCTGACCCAGAAGAATTCCTTGATGTAGATTTTTAAATAGGTCCATGCTGTGCACATACCTGCAATCCCAGCACTCTGGAAGCTGAGGTGGGAGAAGCACCACAAGTTCAAGACTATCTTGAGCTACATAGTGAATTCAAAGCTAGCCTGAACTATATAGCAAGACACTCTAAATAAATAAATAAATAGATAAGTGGGTCCAAATCAGGTCAAGAATTGCTGTTCCATCAAGTTTATTTTCTTTCTGCAGGCTGCCTCAATTGCTACTGTTTTCTAGTTGTCCCGCAGTACCATCTATTGGCCAAAAGTAACAGCCCTCCAGGAGTTATTTTGCAATGTGTTTTACAAAAGTAATTTTTTTTTCTTAAAGGAAACACACCACTTATTGTGTTGGTTAACTCACATTAGCCCAGGTCAGGTTAGGTCAATTCGACCTTTAGGTCAGTTAAGAAGCTATTGCCTAGTGAATGGATTCTGTTTCAGGGGGTCTGAGATTCTGCATTCCTTTTCTTTCCATCTTTTTTTTTTATTAGTACGTATTCATCAAGCATATTGATCACATCCATCATAGGGAATTTGTACCTGCACATAATATATCTTTATTATTTTCCCCGTTTTCCTCCCCTCCCTTCAACCTTTCTTCCCCTCCCCATTTACAAAAGCTTTGCTTGTACCACACAGAGCCCACCCCACCCCCCTGTGGAACTGGGGGCCACATTTCAGTAGTGAGGGGATAGACCTGAGGGGTACACATGTCTGGGGAGGGGCTCTTACAGCACAACCCTTGTGGTACCATTTTGCATGTTTGCAGGGGCTGAGGAAGCGAGACCAGCACACGGGGTATTTTCCTTGACTCACTAGGTTCACTAGGTTCACAATCCTTGGACACAGGTTCTCCTCCACCCTTCCATTCTCATGTGCCTTCCACAAAATGAACACATATAAAAACAACTTCTTGTCCTCTACAAAGTAATTTTATCTTTTTTCATCCAGGAGATAAATCTTCTGGCCTTGGAGATATAGGGATTTGTTACTGTCATCATTATTGTTTTGTTTTGATTTGCAGTACTTCAGTTGAAGCCAGGGTGTTTGCTCTGAGCTACACATCCACAATTTTTATTTTTTATTTTGAGACAGTCTCACTAAATTGCAGGGTGGACCAGATCAAGATGAAGATTCTGTTTCTCTGATTTCCTCCAAACTGCATTTAAAAAAAAATAAACAATTTTTTCAAAATGTCGCACATTGCCATCTAGAGTCTCAAAGCAGCAGGTACCCAAAAGTGCTTGCCATGTGCAGAATTTTTTGAGCCATTCCTCCTTTTGAAGTGAAAAAAAGTTCTGTTTTTTGGTGTACAACTCTCATGGCTTGTGTCTAGATGTCCCCCCAAAGCCTCATGTGATCATAGGTGGGGCTTTTTCAAAAGTGGCTGAATCTAGAGTGTGTGATGCTGGAATTGATTTATAGCACATTAGGTTCAAGGCCACTAGGATTAAGGGTGTCAGTGCTACCTGCTCTAAGTAGCCTGTATAAGATGTAAGGGATAGAAAGAACTGTGGTTGTCTCTTATTGTTCTGCTACGATGAACTGTTTCTCCTCTGGGATGCCTGTCTGCCGTACCACCCTGCCTTGGATCCAGCCAACTGTGGACTGAAACATCTATAGACTATGAGCTAAATAAACCTTTCAACATTTAACTTTGGGTGTCAGGTATTTTGTCTCAGCAATGAGAAAAATAACTAAGACAGGAACACTGATGGACTTCTGAAGTTCTATGTAGCTGAAACTTTATTAAAGTGTAAATTGTCTTTAGGAGAATTTAAATAAAAGTTTGAAAATTTCTTTGAGCATTTTAATGATTTACAGTTTTGAATTTTACCAGGTGTTCATTTGATACCACTAAAAAATGTTTTCATTCAACTAGGTGTTATAGTAACTTTTCTCCTTGCTGAGACAAAATACCTGACATCCAAAGTTAAAGGAAGAATAATTTGTAGAGGTTTCAGTTCATAGTTGGCTGGCTCCAAGGTGAAGTGACATGGCAGAGGGGCACCACAGAGGAGGAACAGTTCATGGTGAGCAGAAGGTAGCAAAGCAAGCAAGAGACAAGACAAGCCTCTTTCTGTGCCTTATATTGCATCCAAGCTACCAGGCTTAGGGTGGTAACAAACCAAGCAGTGGACTGACTTAGTAATCACCCACCCTTAATCCTAGCACCCATAATCCTAGCATTACAACATCAATGAACCATGCACTCTAGATCCAGCCACTTCTGAAAAATCCCTACATATGACTGCATGAGGCTTTGGGGGGACATCTAAAGCACAAGTCATAACACTAGGCATTCATCTTCTCAATGATTTGGGGGGCAAAATTCTGTGCTTGGACATTTGCAGGGCAAAGCTCCCAGGTGATGAGTGATGAGACTGAAACAGTACAAAATCCAGGTGGCATAAGAGTGAGCTCAGAAGGGCTTATTGGTGCTGTGTATGGAAAACAAGCCAAAGGAGGTCATTGGGAATGGTGCCACACACCTATAATTCCAGCACTGTGAGAGGCTGTGGCAGGAATATTGAAAATTCAAGCCCATTCCCGACAATCTAGCCATGTAATGAGACTCTATCTAAATAGGGGAGAGGGCTGGAGATGTAACTCAGTATGAAGGCCCTGAGTTCAAGCCCTGGGACCACGAAATAAAGTAATCAGCTCTTGTGAGAACATTTACAGGCAATGTTCAACATCCAGGACTTTGGCTACTTGGCAATTGTAGCCCCTGTTACCATAGCATCAGTTGAAGTTTTGAGCTGGGGTTTGCAAGTCGGCAAAATCTGTTTATGTTTTGTGCATAAGCAGTGAAAGTACCTCTCTCTCTCTCTCTCTCTCTCTCTCTCTCTCTCTCTCTCTCTCTCTCTCTCTCTCTCTCTCTGTTTGGTGTCACAGAGTGCAAAATCAGGACTACTTTAACCTTAGACTTCTACAGAATTTGTAATTAAGCTGTTTTTCTTTTTTTTCTTTTATTCCTTCCTTTTTTCTTTATGTGTGTGTGTGGCACTGGGAATTGAACCCAAGGCCTATGCATTGAGCTACATCTCTAGCCCTTTTATCCTATCATTATTAATCTTTTATTTGGGGACAGGAACATAAGTCTCTAAATTACCCAGGCTGAGCTGAAACTTACATCCCCCTGCCTCAGT
This sequence comes from Hydrochoerus hydrochaeris, assembly GCA_004027455.1. Lineage (NCBI taxonomy): Eukaryota > Metazoa > Chordata > Mammalia > Rodentia > Hydrochaeridae > Hydrochoerus > Hydrochoerus hydrochaeris. Next base: position 23,678 of record PVLA01005320.1, on the reverse strand, counting down.
CTCCAAGACTGTTGGTATTACAGGTGTTGTCTTAGTTACTTTTTACTCGGCACTGAGACAAAATACATGATGCCCAAAGTTGGGAAAGGAAAGGTTTATTTCTTACAGTTTTTGGAGGTTTCAGTCCATACTCAGTTGGCTCCAAGGCAGGGTGGCATGGCAGGGCCGCAGTTCATGGCGGCTGCAAACAGCAAGCCGAAACCGCAGGAGAGAGACACACCTTCTTCCTGCCATTACATCACATCCTGGCTCCACCCCTAGACCAGTGTAGCACTCACATCTCCAATCCAAGGGTTAGACAATGAACCAATCACAAATGCACAATACAAAGGCATGAGGCTTGGGGGCCACTGACATAAATCATGACAGGTGTGTACCACCATTCCTTGCTCATTTTTCCCTTTTAAAATCTTCCTCTTTCATCCATATAGTTGAGTCTCAGCTCTAAGAAAGCAAGGTTCTGAGATACATTTGAGAAACCAATGCCTTTATGGCAATCATTCTTCACATAGATAAGGCTCTGTCACTACCCTGAGTCTGGCTCTCCGTTCTTGTAGGATGAGTTAATTCCTAGGAGGCTCCTCAAGCTTTTAGTAAATCCAGGCTCTTTCAGTTACAAAGTCAGAAATCCAAGTCAACTGGCTTACAGGGGGAAAAACAAAGAGAAGAAGAGAATAACGAGCTGCTTTATGCTACTGGAGAGTCCAGGAGTGAACATCAGGCATTGAGGGATCCAAAGACCTACAAACTGTTGCCATGGCACTTCATACCCTTAGCTCTGTTTCTTTCTCTGTCCCTATTTTCTTCTAGTCTATAAGGGTTTCCTCCATGTGATAGGAATATGACCCCCAAAACCTTTAGGCTTACAGTGTGGAAGCTTGAGATCCAAGGAAAATTTCCCTGCACCCATAAATACAATTCTCCAAAATTCATTCTACCTGGCCTCGCCTATCCCTTGAACAAACCAAGGGCCAAGGTGACGTGATAGCAGAATCAAATGCAAGGTTCACCTGTCTTCAAATGACCCCCAGTGATCCTGCCTCTTGGTATTTACACCCTTGCCTAACATCCTTCCACACTGTATCAGCCTGGGCTGTGTGAACAATAGAATAATGCAGACATGATGGCACATAACTTCCTATATTAGGTCGTAAAAGGCACTACAGATTCCTCTTGTTTTCTCTTAGATCCCTTACCCTGGGGGAAGCCAGATGCCATGTCCCGAGAGACACACATGAAAAAAATTAAGCCCCCAGATGTGCATGAGCCTAGCAGTGGATCCTCCAGCCCCATCATACCTTCAGTTGACTGTAGCCCCAGCTGACATCTGAACTCCTGCCTCATGAGATACCCTGAGCCAGTAATAGATGAGTAGTGCAGGTATCAACCTTTATGATAGTGAAAACCAGGTAAGGTAATGGGATGTCACACCAGAACCAGAAGTAAATCAAATAGGATGAGTGATGGTCTCCTAAGGAAAAGTTGGTGCTAATACAGGAAGAAATGGAGATCTTACTGATCCTCAAAAGAATGGTGGGCATACCAAAATATGAATTGTCCATCATCAGCCTTCATACAAGTAGGACTTCTGCCACTGTCAGACCTCCAAACCTGTCCGGGTAGGTCCAAAGCTCAGCGATGGACTTGCCCTGGGCTCCACCTACTACTACTGCTACTACTAAAAGAGTAATTATCGAATGTACTAATCCTCAATCCATTATGTTTCCTGTAATCATAGGATTGGCTTTGGGGCCAGCTCTGTGGTCATGGACAAGTTACTTCTCTAAGGCTCAGTTTCCTCATCTATAAAATGGGATAAATCCCAGGAATGGTGGTGCATGCCTGTAATTTCAGCCTGGGCAATTTATTATTTTTTATTTTATTTTACAGAGAGTAAAACAAAAGAGGACAGAACAATGCAGATCAGAACAGAATAATGCAAGCAACACAGCACCTCACAATAAGACAATTGGATATCAACAGTAGCTACCATAATAGAGACCTTGTTTCAAAATTTAAAACAAAATCATTGGGGATGTAGATCAGTCTAAAGGCCCTGAGTTCAATTCCTAGTACTGGGGGAAAAAGGTAATAGTTCTATCTACCTCTTAGATGACAGATTAAATGAACATATGGTATAGTACTGGGGGAAAAAGGTAATACTTCTATCTACCTCTTAGATGACAGATTAAATGAACATGTGGTATAGTATGTGCTTACATAGTACTTCCTACTTGATGAATCTCATTAACTATTGATAGCTATAGATATTGCCATAACCTGGAACCTGGAAAGGCGAACTTATACAGCAAATGTGATTAAGTGAAAGACCCCAAAATTATGATAGATTTGCCCCAAATGTTACGAAGGTCCTTGTGATTTAAGAGGGAGGCAGAAGGAGATTATGCACACTCAGAGGAGGAAAAGGCAATTTTACCACATAAATAGAAGTTGGAATGACATTACCACAAGCTCAGGGATGACTACGGCCACCAAAATCTGAAGAAAGCATAGACAAATTCTCTGCTAGGGTCTCCAGATGGAGATACTTGATTTGAACATAGTGAACTGATTTCAAACTTTCTGGCCTGCAGAACTGTAAGAGAAAAAAATTTCTGTTTTAAGTTACCACATTTGTGATAATGAGTTATACCAACCTTAGGAAACAAATTCAGTATTATTATTTGGAAAGCCACCTGCAACTGTTCAGTCTGTGGCACACAATATAAAGGAAGATATAGACATAGGTGTGATTTAAAAATTAGAGGTCCTCACTATTTCCCACCTTCCCATCAAAGGGATAGAAAATCCTATATTGCATACATGTTTTCATTCATTTTTAGCTTGCAAACTAAAAAGGTAAAAGCACTTACCAAAAATTTTGAACTGAAAATTCTAAAGAAGGACAAAGAGAGTTTTAAGAAATGTAAATGGTTCTCATGTTTCCTTACTACCAATGACATAAATGTCCATGGCACCCACTCTCCTAAAAATCCATCACCAACTTTAAACTGTACTGACACACTTGGTTTGGATCTTGTTTCTGATAGCTGTCTTTAGAATGCTTCTTTACTAGCTTTTAAAAATCACCTTTAGATTTTGGTAGACTGAAACTATTGCTAGCAAAATTTGTCAATGAGGCAAAAAATTCATCTAAGCCATCTATTTATATCCTGTTTGTAGGCTTCTATTTCAGAAATGTAATTAAAATAGACTACAGCAGCTTGAATTCTCGATGGGTATAATCTCTGCAGTGCAATCTCTTTTGTGGATTCCATTTAAGTTTTATATTAATTACAAGTTCCATCTAGCTACGGCTCCTACATTTTGGTCCTTCTTGATATTCACAGTAGACTGGACAGCAGTTTCTCTGTATGCTCATTATGTTTCTGGGAATTTTTTGAGTACTTGCAGGCAAATGTCTTCAAATTTATGGTATCTGGGGGCTCTTCCCAGGTTCTCACCAGGGCACCCTATCCTGAGTGCTAGGACAAAGACCGTTGGAAGCCCAGACACAGCCACTTGGATGCTACACAGCCAACAGCCTGGGTGGTACAGCCACAAAGACAGCAGCTGCTCCTGCTGTTCATTGAGACTTAATTGTTGTATGTGGCTACCAAAAATAGAAGCAGAGTATGCCTTTCCTATTGTCGCTTCCTGCCAGTCACATAGTGATGGAATGAATGTCAAAACTTTTGAGTCTAAAAATTCTGATTTTGTAGTAACTGCACTCCTTTAAAATTGTTGGGACCATGTGACACGATGACAAAGGAGGTAGTTACAAGAAGCAGAAACCCTAGCAGAAACTTATGGCAGAAAAAAGAGAACACAGCCACATCCCCAGTACATAGAGGCCATGTAGGGTAGGTGGACAGCCCAAGGCCATATGTGTTCAAGGAGATAGGAATGTGAGATCTTTAAAATATCATCCATGATTTTCAGAGTTTGGAGCTTCTGGATCTTGAGCCTTCAACTCAATGGATGCTGAAGCTTAGCATGACTTTTAACCAGTGGCCAAATTCATGTCAGGTCAAGTGCTATTTATCTTCTGTGGCTGATGCTGTGTCCAGTTTGTTCTAAACTGGGACTAAAATTATATTTAAAGATAACTGACTGCTTAAAGTCAGAGAGCTGGTGGAGAGTGGGTGAAGGGGAGGTCTATGAAGTCAACCAGATCCTTGTATTATGCCACACTTCCCACCCCAGACACAAGACAACAATTTATCATGTAACTCATCACTTACTAGAAAACTCAAAGCAATACAAGTGGGTAGGTTGGCGGTTACAGTGATCTAATAATATTTTCTCAAATGATCATTGTAGCTGCTACCATTTAATACTTATAGTTAAGCTTCATTAACAACCATACCTATAACAATGGTTTTGTGGTTGAACTAAGGTGTACCTTTGTATTTTTCTATGATGTAAAGGTCTGTTAAATTAATAGTGCAAACAAGATTTTTGAGTGGAGATCTTTTCAGTTCTTTTAGAAGCAGCCATTTGCATATCACATGTAAACACTTGATGTGTTAATGGCAAAAATTTTTATCTATTTGCTGAAATTGTTTTCCTGGACACTGTATTGTATGTGTGTGTGTGTATATATATATATATATATATATATATATATATATATACACCAGGGATCAAACTCATGACCTCACATTTGCCAACCAGGCACTTATTATGCCCACTGAGCTAAACCCCTAGCCCTATTCTTGAAAATATGAAAATTTGGCTTAGAAACTTAGAAGACTTAGATTAAAATACTTGGACTCTTCTATACACAAATATGTTATTATTACCTCAATATAGGTTTTTTGTCCTTTTTTTATTCATTCATTTGAGACAGGGTCTTGATATGCAGTTCAGGCTGCCCTTGAGCTCACTTTATAGCCCAGGCTGGCCTCAAACAATTCTCCTACCTCAGTGTCCCAAGTGCTGGGATTACAAGCGTGTGCCACCATGCCTGGCTCCTCAATATAGTTACTGACTATATCTAAATTAACAAAAGATTAGCTCAACCATCTCATTTTATGATTGAGTAAATTCTGGCTCGAAAGCTTAAATGATGGAAATACACATCATCTTGTGAAAATTCAATTCTTGTCATAGATTTGGTCTTTTCTTTCATGCATTCAAAGGCTCAAAGTCACTGGAACTTTCCTGCTACTCCTGCCACTGCAAGCAGTGCCTTGTTTTGCCATCTATTCCACCCACTCAAGTTTGGCCAACTGACATTTGGCGTGCATTTCAAACTCCTTCCCATGGGTAGTCCATACCACAAGAGCTAGAAAGCTAAAAGAAACTATATTCCCCATCATCCTCTGATTAGTTCTGCCACTCACTTGAATTATGGAAGATTGAAGAAGGTGGAAGCCAATTTTTTGTTGCTTCAGTGTTACTGTTGGCAAGCACAATCCTGGAGATGTGGGCTTTTTATGCACCCAAGATCTGGGATCCAGCTGGCTTTGTGAATTTTAAGAGATCATTATAGCCATGAAAAATGGATTTTAGCTATGTATCCATCATATAAAACTAGTCCTCTGCCCTTCAGTTTCTTCTTTGTGGCACTATGCTCCTTTGCTTCTCAGGCATATGTGGCCACTAGGGTTTCCTTTCTATTCCTTTCAGCTAATCTGGGTTGCTCTGGGACAGTTGGAGGACTCAAGGCTCCATGCCCATCTTATTTCCTGCACTCCCAATAAATGAAAGCTGCGGAGAGGCCCTGGGAGATTTTCTGGGAGGCTGAGGCAAGAGGATTCCAAGTTTGTGCCCAAACCAAGAAATTTAGCAAAACTAATTAATTAATTAATTAAGAAGGGGCAGGAGAGTAGCTCACTGTGAAGGCCTGGGTTCAACTCCCCAGCACTGCCAAAAAATGGTATGGTGGGGGGAAGCAAAGTGTTTTTAACATGAAGACAGTGGTATTTGAGAAAGATAATTATAGAAGAATTAAAGAAGAAGGTGGAATCAGGTAAGCCATCTAGAAGGCTGTTTTGATAGATCATTCATCCATTCATTGGACAAGTACTTATTAAGCTGTTATGACTCCCAAGACATTGTATCAGGTGTTAGGGATACAACCAAATCAAGACAGTCCTTGCTTGTGAGTAGCTTAAAGTAATTGAGAAGTCACCACTCAGTGTACTAAGTGCTAACAAGAGGCTAATATCAGAGCAACGTGGAAGCTAAGAACTGAAGGATGAGTCTTCCTGGAGGAGGAAAGAGCACATTTAAAGATGCAAAAAGAAGTGAGAGGCTGAGCTTCTGTATTGGAGAAAAGAAGGGAAGAATAAGGAGAGATGAGGTTGCAGAGAAAGAAGACTTGAAAGACCTTCCAAGCCAATTTAGGAGTCCAGAACTTTTCTTAGGAGCAACAGAAAGCTACTTAAACAGAGTAGTGACATGACGTTATGTGCACTGAGGAAGGTTATTCTGCCTGCTATATGGCAAACAGACAGAAGAGGAAGAAACTAAGGCTAAGAGACCAGCTGTGAGGCTGCTGCCTGAGGTCAGGAAACCTTGCCCCTGTGGCCAAGATTAAGTAGTGACAGATGGCAATAGAAGGGATCCCAAACATATTTTTTTTTGGTGCTGGAGATAGAACCAAGGACTTTGTGCATGGTGCTGAGTAAGTGCTCTACCAAGCTTCATCTCAAAGAGGATCTTCAAGATAACCCTTTGTACCATTCTTTTAAAATATTCTTTTAAATATTTTAGTGTGATTGGAAATATTGGCTGAATTTACTTCTCTCATTTCTCTACATAAAGTGGCCTAACCACTGGAAATCTATTAACAGGCACCACCAAATGCTGCATAACAGCTGCCGAAGTGAATGGCTTTGGGCCATGGAGCACGCAATTGGATCCTATAGCGCAGTCTTGCAACTTTGATGCCGAATGTCTATCTCTCCTCTCTACCTGAAATCTTAATTTAAAATATATGTATTTTTTTATCGGTACCGGGGATCAAAGTAACGACCGCATGCTTGCAAGGCAGGCACTTATGCTGCTGAGCTAAATCCCCAGCCCCTGAAATCTTAATTTTTAAAAGACAGAGAGTGTTGTGTGAGATGACTGTCAAGGAAGGTAGAAGTAGGCTCATAGAGGTCACAATAAGGACTTTTGTTTGAATAACAATGCAAAGCCACGGAGGGATCCTAGGTACAGAATTGGCAGAATCATGCAAGCATCTTTTCTCATATTAAAAATGCTTTTTAAAATTTTTTTTGGCAGGAGAGGTTCTGAGAATTGAACCTAGAGCTTTATGCATGCTAAGGATGTGTTCTATTACTGAGCTACATTCCTAGCCCCAATACCTTTTTAATGAAAATTTCAACAATCCTAAGAGTATTGATAATAAGAACAAATCACCATATGCACATTTTCCTAATTAAAAGCAATTAATAGTTATCATACTTGATTCATTTACCAGTTTTCCTCTGTCTTTCTCTATGTCTCTCTCTCTCTCTCTCTCTCTCTCTCCTTACCTAAGAGCTGAGATTACAAGTACTTGCCACTGAACCCAGATCTTTCTTTCTTTCTTTCTTTCTTTCTTTCTTTCTTTCTTTCTTTCTTTCTTCCTTTCTTCCTTTCTTCCTTTCTTCCTTTCTTCTTTTTCTATTCTTGGGAGTATTGGAGATTGAACCCAGGGCCTTCACATGGAGCTATGGCTCCATCCCTTTTTCATTTTTATTTTGGGACAGAGTCTCACTAAATTGCTTAGGCTGGGATCAAAATTGTGATCCTCCTGCCTCAACCTTCTAGAGTTCTGGAGTTACAGACATGTGCTACCATATCCAACTCTTTTTTTGAGACAATGTCTCAATGTACAGTCCAGGCTGGCTTGGACTAACTATGCAACCCAGGCTGGAGTCAAACTCATGATCTTCCTTCTTTAGCCTCCCAAATGTTGAGATTACTGGCATGCACCACCATGTCCAGCTGTTTCTCTTCCTCATCCTCCTCCTCCGCCTCCTCCTCCTCTTTGTTCCTCTTCTTTGGAGTCTCTATCTTAAGTATGCTGGTCTCAAACACATGGACTAAAAGGATCCTAGGCTCAAACAATCCTCCCACCTCAGCCTCTCAATTAACTGGGACTATGGATGTGCATCACCACATCTGGATTTTATTCTCTTTTTCAGTTTCTTTTATATAAACATATGTTTTTTGGGCCAGGGATATAGCTCAGTGGCACAAGCACCTGCATGGCAAAGGCAAGGTCCTGAGTTTGATTCCTGGTATAAAAAATATATTAGTGCTATATAATAGTTATGTTCATTTTAGGGAATTGGTGTATGTATACATCATCTTAATTATTTCCACTTACTCTTGCTCTCTTAACCCTCCCATCTTCCACCATCCCCAGAGCCCCTTCCCATCTCCACAAAGTTTACCTGCCTGTTTCTTATCATCTATCATTTATTTTGTTTTTTAAATGATTTATATTTTATGTTTATCTTATAATAGAAACCATGTGATATTTAAGTTTATATGTCTGATTTATTTCACTTACATTATGCTTCCAAGGTGCATCCATTTTCCTACAAATGACTCAAGTTTATCCTTCTTTATGGCAGTGTAGTACTCAACCGTATACCACATTTTTTTCTTTCTTTTTTTTCTAATACCACATTTTCTTTATCCAGTCATCTGTTGGTAGGCATATAAACTGCTTCCATTATTTAGCTGTTATGAGTTGTTCAGTTATAAAAATGAGTATGCAAGTGTCACTGTTATATGATATCTAATATGATATGATATGTCTTTAAGTCTTTTAGGAAGATACCAAGAAGAAGTATAGTTGAGTCAAATAGAATTTTTATTTTTATTTTTTAAGGAATTTAGTGGTTGTATTACATCCCCACCAATGATGTAGAAGGGTTCCTTTTTCTATACATCCTTGCCTGTTGTATTTTGAGTTCTTGATGATAATCAATCTTTCTGGAGTAAGATAGACTCTCAGTGGTTTTTTTGGTTTGCATTTCTCTAATAGTCAACGATGCTGAACACATTTTCATATACTTACTGGCCATTTTTGCTTCTTTTGACAAATGTCTATTTATTTCAATTCCCCATATCTCAACTGACTTATTTGAGGGGTCTAATTTTTTTTAGCTCTTTACCGATTTTAAATACTAATCCTGTCTGAGGAGTAGTTGGCCAAATTTTTTCCCCATTCTGTAGGTTGTTTGTTTGAATCTGTAGAAGAATTTTAATTTGATATAATTCCATTTGCTGATTCTTGGTGTTATTTCTTGTGCAATGTGGGTTTGGTTCAGAAAGCTCTTGTTTATGCTAATATCTTCAAGAATTTTACTTACTTTATCTTCTGGCAGATTTAGTGTTTCTGTTTTTAATTCTAGGTCTTTGATTCATTTTGATTTGATTTCAGTACACAGTGAGCGATATGGGTCTGGCTTCATTCTTCTGTATGTAGATAACATGTTTTACCAGTATATTTGTTAATGAGACTGTATTTTCATCATATGTTATTGGTCCCTTTGTGAAAAATCAGCTGGCTTAAAGTTGGGTTATTTCTGCATCCTGTATTAAATATTTATTAATATGGCTGTTTTTATACCTGTTTCATGCTATTTTTTTTTACTACTGTGGTTTTATTATAACTTAAAAGTCTGAGATTGTAATGTCTCCTGCCTTGCTCTTGTTGCTCAGAATTGCTTTGGCTAAATTTTAGAATTATTTTTCTCATGGTATTTTAATAAGGATTGCATTAAATCCTTTTTAATAATATGATCATTTTGATGATTCTAGTTCTGCCTATCCAAGAACAGAGGATGTCTTTCCATTTTTTAATGTCCTCTTCAATCTGTTTTCAGAAACATATAATTTTTGTTATAGAGATCCTTCATTTTCTTGATTAATTCCAAGGTATTTCATGGTGTTGAAGCTGCTATGAATGGGATCATTTTCAGTGGTTTAATTCTTGGTGTATAGGAACACTTTATTAGTTTTTATGTGTTTTTATTTCATATCCTGCCACTTTGCTGAATTTATTAGTCCTAAGTGTCTTCTGGGGAGCGTTTTGGATGTAAAGGATCATGTTATCTGCAAATGAAGACATTTTAACTTGTTCTTTTCCTATGTAAATCCTTTTCATTTCTCTGTCTTGCCTAGTTGCTTTGGCCAACTTTTCAAGTACTACATTGAAGAGGAGAGGTCACAATGGATATCCTTCTTTTGTTGCTGATTTTGGAGGAAATGCTTTCAATTTTTCCCTATTTTCCATGATGTTTGTAGTGGTTTTGTTATAAATGGCTTTTTAAAAAATCATTTTAAGGATCTTCATGAATGCATATTGTATTTTGTCAAAGGTTTTTTTTCTATCTATTGAGATGATCATGTAATCTATATTCTTCTGTTTATGAAATGTATTGAATTTATTCACTTATAGATGTTGAACCATCCTTGAATCTCTGGAATGAAAGCAACTTTGTCATGATGTATGATCTTTTCAATGATAATTTGCATTCTGTTCACAAGTGTCTCATTGAGGATTTTATTTTTATCTACATTCATTAAAGGAATTAGCCTGTAATTTTCTTTTTTTAAATCATTGCCAGATTTTAGTATCAGGACAATGCTACCTTCCAGAAATAAGTCTTACAGTGCTCCTTTCCTTTCAATTTCATGAAAGAATTTCAGAAGTATTAAATTTAGATCTTCCCTGAATTTCTGATAGAATTCTGCAGTGAAGCCGTTGGGTCCTGGGTTTTTCTTAGTTGGTAGGGTTTTTATTAATGCCTCATTTTCATTGCCTGTTAGTGGTTTCTTCACCATTTTTACATCTTTGTGGTTCAGTTTTGATAATTCATATGTGTCTAGGAATTTATCTGTTTCTTCTAAGGTCTTCATTTGCTAGAAAATTGGTTTTTGAAAATTTCTTACAATTCTCTGCATTTTGGCAATGGCTATTATAATTTTGCCTTTTTCATTTCTAATTGTATTAATATGTTTTTTTTTCTTTTGGTAATTTAGCTAGTGGTTTATCATCTTATTTATCATTTTGAAGAACCAGGTCTTTGGTCCATTGTTTTTTAGTCTCAATTTCATTAACTTCTGCTCTAAACTACAGAAATTTCTTCCCTTCTACTTCTTTTGCATTTGGATTATTCTTGTTTCTCCAATACCTTGAGATACCTTATTAGATTATTTATTTCAGTTTGATCTATTCTTTTAATCAGCATGTTTATAGCTATAAACTTGTATCTTAGCACTGCTTTCATTGTGTCCCATAGATTTTGGTATGTTGTGCTTCCATTGTCATATGATTGTGTGAACTTTTTTAATTTTTTCCCTGATTGCATGAGCTTTTCTGTTTGTTTTTGTTTGAGACAGAGTCTCACTATGTATCCCAAATTGGCCTTGAACTCATAGTGTTCCTCATGCCTCAGCCTCCTAAGTGCTGGAATTATGTAAACTCATGTATCTGATTTATTTCACTTAACAGTATGGTCTCAAGGTACATCCATTTTCCTACAAATGACTCAAAATTATCCTTCTTTATAGCAGAGTAGTACTCCATTGTGAATAATACCACATTTCTTTATCTATTCATCTGTTAATGAACATATGACATTTCCAAGATTTAGCTGTTGTGAATTGTGCTGTTATAAACATGGGTATTCATGTATCACTGTAGTATGATGACTTTAACTATTTCAGACAGATACCTGGCAGGGAACTAGCTGGGTCAAATGTAATTTCTTTTTTTAATGTGTTGCAGAACCTCCATACTGATTTCCATAATGATTGTACCAGTGTACATTCCCATCATCAGTGAAGAGGGGTTCCTTTTCTCCTGCAACCTCACTAGCATTTGTTGTTGTCTAATTTCATGATGATAGTCATTCTTCCTGGAATGGGATGGGATCGCAGTGTTATCTTAATTTTCATTTCTCTAATAGTCAGAGATGTTTGATATTTTTCACATATTTATTGGCCATTTATATTTCTTCTTCTAAGAAGTGTTTCTTCATTTCAGCCAACATTTTTTGGTTGGATCTTTTATTCAGGGGAGGGAATCTAATTTGTTCTTTATATATTTTAGATATTAGTCATCTGTCCAAAGAATAGCTGCCAAACTTTTTTCCTGGTGATTCCCCAGTGTCCTATTGCCTTCCTGGGATGAGACCTCCTTCTCAAGATCCAGACAATGGTCATCTTCTACCTTGCCACCCACCTTACCCGACTGACCCCCTCCTTCATTACTTGCCTGGACAACTCTGTTTCAGTTTACTCTTTCTATATCCCTCTAAGCAGGTATCAGAGTTTAAAACAGATCTCTATTGAACTTCCTAACCTGCAAGATCAAATAAACTCTCTGGCTGCTACTGTGCTTTAAAATTTCCAAAGCCTAGACTTGCTCATACACAAAAGGTGGGCTCTTTGCCTTTCTCCAGGAGACTTGCTGTTTCTTTAGCCCCCATCCTTGCTGGGCTTGTCTCTCTCTCTCTCCAATGTAGAAATCAGAAGAGTCAGAACAGAAGAACAATGCAAAGCAAAAGTAATTTTGTTGTACATATTGAAAGAGGAAGTGGTAAAGAGCCACAGCAGTGGTGGAGCCCAGAGCTGATACCACTGAATCTGGGGCAGCAGTCCTGTTTTACGGGGTAGAGATCCCATCTCCACCCCAGAGGGTCAACACTTGTTTGGTTGGATATTGGACTTGTTGCTAGGAGTTCAGTCTTGTGGGATGATAGAGAAATTTGGTTAGGCGTGGCAACTGCTCTAGGTGGGGCAGTGATGCCTACACAGAGGCAGGTGTCAAAACCACAGACTGTCAGGTACGCTGCTTACTAAGATGCAGAGGCCCCCTCCTTCCTACTCTTAAAGACGCTCAGTTCCCTAATCTAACCCTACCTACATGGTCCCAGGTTGAGATTTCATATCCTTTGAACACTTTCATCTGTTCAGCAGCCATGAACCTCACCAAAACCTTGAATTTTTGTATCTGGATTTCACTTAACAGTATGGTCTCAAGATACATCCATTTTCAGTAAGGTACCTGATGTATAAGGTATCCTGTTCTGATTCTATTAGTACAATGAACTCCAATGAGTTTATCTTAATTTCATAATATCTTGTGATATAAGTTAAATCAATAATTAATCCAACTCCCCACATAGTGCTTTTTATTGCATTAATTATGTCCTTCAGTGTAACTTTGTGGTTGCAGGTAGTCTCTGATTAACTGCCCTCTTTGCAGGAAATTTAAAAGCAATACATTGGATTTTGAGCAAACAATGTCCAACTGGTGTCACAGTCTTCCACTTAGTGAGCCAAGAAGTGTGGGGCTCCCATGGCCCAGGTGACCCAGCTTTTCTGGCTCTTCCAGAACAAACGCTGGAGCAGCTGCTGCACTGAGGTAAAAACCAGGCTGTGGATGATCAAGACACGTATCAGGAAAAACAGGCAGAGATAAGCAGGAGAAGCAGACCCACACCTCAATTTGAGGCACAAGAAATAAGAGCGGAGGACCTAGGTTTTCTTCTGAGTCTTTTGCTTTTTCCATAAAATCCTTAGAGATTGGTATTTACTCAGCACAATTTTGGTTTAGATTGTGCAGAATCTCTAGATCAAGTTAGAAAGAACTGACATATTGACAATGTTGCGTCTCCCTATCCATGCACCTACAATGCCTCTCCAGTTATCTAGCTCTTTAACTTCTTTCATTTGACTTTTACAGTTTTTCTCATATAATTTTGTTAGACTTATACCTAAGTATTTCCTTTTGGGGATGATAATAAAAACAATATTATATTTGAATGAATTAATTAATCAGTTATTTTAAAGAGGATAAAACAGAATAAACCAATCAAAACAAACCAGTGTAAAAGATATGGGACATTAAAAATTATAAAATCAACAATAGTTACCATAATGCCTTTTGATGTCTTCAAAAGAACTGCAGATAACTTTGGACATAGTAAAAATCAGACAGAACAGAATAGAATACAAACAATAAAAACAAAACAATGAATGCAATAAAGAATTTCAAAACAAGCCAATAGTAAATCCAAAATGGCTACCATAACATATCTTGCTATCTTTGAAATAGCTGCTCCTGCCATCAGATTTACCATAATCAAACAAAAGATAATAAAACCCAACCCAACAAAACAATGGAAATGATATAGAGCTTCAAAACAAGACCATAGGGAATCAACAATGGCTGCAACCCTCAGAAGGAGATCCTGCCTAGATGCCACACTATCTACCATTATCCTCTGAACCTGTGATCAGACCACTGGCCCTAGAACTGTAGTGTCAGTGGAACACTGAAGCACCACAGTCATCCAATTGCATTTCACCTCGATAGCTATCATCACAGCCTGTGTTTCTTTGGATAAGCCGATCACTTACAAGGGTGTGTAAGGCAGGGGTGATGGTACTTCTCGTATTGCTAGCCTGAAGGTTGGAGGGGCTGGGGTCTAGCTATTCCTAGTCTGGGGGTGGCCCTCACATGGCACTGGTTCCCAGACTGGGCTAGCTTGCTGGTGTGGCCTTGTTCTCTCTCCTCGCAGTACGTGAATGGTGCTGACTCATGGGGAGAAGCTTGGGTCTGGCTGTTACCAGTATGTCAGTGGCCTGCGCATGGGGCTGGTTCCCAGACTGGACTTGCTTGCTAGTGTGGCCTTGTTCTCTCTCTCCCCAGCCTGTGAATAGCACTGACTCATGGGGAGAGGCTTGGGTCAGGCTGTTCCCAATCCAGCAGCTTATATTTTTAATTTTAAATTCCACTGGTTCATTGCTGATAGGCAGGAAAACAATTGACTTTTGTATATTAGCCTTACATCCTACAACCTTACCATGATCACTTATAAGTTCCAAGAGATTCTGTTGTCAATTATTTTGGAATTTTTCATAGATAATCATGTCATTTGCAAATAAAGACAGTTTCATCTCTACCTTCAATTTTTCTTGTTGTATTTCATTAACTACTATTTCCAATATAGTGTTGGAAAACAGTAGTGAAAAGAGACATCCTTTCTTTGTTGCTAATCTTAGTGGAAAGCTTCAAGTTTCTTACCATTTATGTCACACTAGTTATAGAATTTTTATAGATGCTCTTTATCAAGTTGAAGAAGTTTTCTCTATATTCCTAGCTTGGTCTAGATAAAGTGGGCTAGAGTTGAGTATTTCCCTTTATCCAACTCAGGCTAAGCCAAACCACAATAGTTTACAAGGGGTAATCAAAAATATGGTGAGTGTTTAAATTTTTGAAAACTACTATAGTAAAAGACACATTGCCACTAATTTCCCTCGAAATAGTCTTCCTTATTTCAAACACACTTATCATTTTTGCCACTTTCTGAAGCAGTTCTAAAATCCATGTATGATAAAAAATATATGGTGAATGCTGCTGTCAGGTACCATCCAATAGAAAATAAGCCTTGTAAAAATATTACCATGTGTTCTCATCCAATTTATTCACTAGATCTGGCACTAGGGAACTTCTGGCTCTTCCCCCAAATCAAAATGATCATGGCAGGTAAATCTTTTGTGTTGATTCAGGACATCAAGGAGTCACAACAGTACAACTGAAGACAATCAAGAAAAAAGACTTGCAGAAATGCTGCGGAAAGTGGCAAGAATGATGGGATAAGTGTGTGCATGTGAGGGAGATTAATGGTAATGTGTCGTTTATTGTAATACATTTTTATTTAAATACACAATTTTTTTCAATCACACTTCATAATTAGGCTGTGGTAAAATAGCTTTTCCTGAGAACATATTTTTGTTAGGAAGAACTGAATGCTCTGACATATTTCAAAATGCTTCCTTTTCCTTCCTTCTGCTGGAAGCATAAGAAAATATTTCTTGGATATTCACTGTAAGAATCAGGGCAGAATCTTGGACATATCATTCACTAAAGTTTGTGGATTCTCCCTATAACTGGATCCCCTCAGAGGTTTGGTCTCTCAAACTTGTTCACACTGAACCTTCAACAATTTGTCAGTTACAGTTTAAGATTTCCTAGCTGAGCACTGGATGTTTCTGCTTGGGGATTTCTAATTAGTTGTTCACTTCAATTTGAGGGCACAGTGTGCCATGTGAGCTCTAAGAATAATTGTTGATTCTTCAGTTTGTTTGACTTTTTATTTTCTAGGACAAAGTCACAACTTTCACACTTATATACAAACGAGGTTTTAAAGCAAGGCAATTAGATGAATAGATTTGGTTTTAAGACAGAAACTGTGACAGCAGTGTAAATGATGAGGTACAATAAGGGAAGGCAGGGACCAAAAGGTCAGCTATAATGCTCTTGGGGCAAACCAGAGCAGAGATAAAAGATCTGGATACCGTAGTGGCCCTATCACTATTTAGATAGAGATGGTCCTATAGGATTCTGGGAAGGAGTGAAAGAGAGGATAGGGCACCAGTAGTAGAAGAATTTAGTCTGTATTCAGTATGACACAGGAAAGATACCAAGTAGCCCCAGAGAATTTTTAATGAAGAACTTTGATCACAGTTGGAATTAAAATGTTGGAATTAAAATGTTGCCAGTTGTAAACTATTATTTTGACAGGAAGAGGTATTATATGACAGGAAGAGGTAAAGAAACAAGGAAAAAATTACGGAAACACTAATTATGCAGAACAATATATGCAAGGTTTCATATCAGCAGATGATAACTCTGGAACATTGATGCATTTATGTGCATTAGATTTTTTTGAGATGAGGTCTCACTATGTAGTTCAGGCTGTCCGTGAACTCACTGTGTAGCCTAGGCTCTCCTCAAACTCATAGTGATCTTTCTGCCTCAACCTTTTGAATGCTGGAATTATAGGCATGCATCATCACACTCTGACCTAGGTTAATATTAAGAATGCATGTTGGTACTGCTTTCCATTTTTATGTAACTTATAAAACCTTTAAGTGGATATTACAAAGGGACATAGTTTATTAAAAATTTATGAAGCTCCTCAGTGTAATTTTTGTATATATCCCAGAGTGCAAGTAAAAAAATCAGAATTTATGTTTTTCAGATTAAACGAACATTATTATTTAAAATGAACATAGAAGAAAATACCAACTTGGAGGCTTAATAGTAGGATTCATTTTAAAAATTATTCTTTCAATAATTTTTAATTATGGAATACTTAAGACACTCATGAATGTTGACTTAGAAGTGGTAAGGAAGGTTATTTTTGTCTTTTTCCTCTATTCAAGGGAAAGTTTTCAAAGTTTCATATTAAAATGTAATTTACTTTGAATTTGTTTTTGTAGTATAATCTGACTGATTCTTTGGAATATACAAGATATTATAGAAAAATGTCATTATCATTTAAAATACAGGCTGGGTTTTAGCTCAGCAGCATAAGTACCTGCCTTGCAAGTATGGAGGCATGAGTTCAATCCCCAGTGCAAAAAAGAAAAAAGAAAAAAAGAAAGAATTACACTAGTTGTCAGAATACTCAGAATCCATTCCTGGTTCTCTAACTAAATGGACAATCTTACTACATGTAGCATTTCTGGGTTTATTTAAGAAAATTCAAAAGATTATGAAACACATGATATTATTATTATTATTGGAAAAATCATAACAGTATATGAAATAAAGGAATAAGAAATGGGATACCAAGAAAAACATGATAAGAAAACCTCAACTTTTAACCTTTCTTCCTTTATTCAACTTATTAAACACAACTGTCATGGAACATTGTTCTGTGCTGAGGAGCTCAGAGTTTTGAAAGGAAGTTAATCAAGTCAACTGGTATCAGAGGTAAAGTCATTCTACTATGAAAAAAATAACATATTCTGCTTGGGAAAATAAAGGTAGGCTTCTCAGAGAAGGCAACACTTGATCTATATCTGGACACATGATTTGAAGTTTGCAGGAAAGAAAACTGAAGACAGAGGATAAAAATCACTGTAGCCCTAATAAAGGACTGAGGTAAAAATGTACAAAAATGTCATGGAGTTTTGTAAGGACAAGATGAGTTTGGGAAATGGTGAGGCATTCAATGAATGTGCAAATAAGCAATCTTAATATGCAAATGAGTACTTTTTGGGGAGAAAAATTCTCTTTTTTTTGGTAAAAGAACTGCAGTCTAATTATGGTTGCAGATAGCCAAATAGTCCTGATTGATGAAAAAAAATCTTTATAGAAGAATTCTAGCTAATAAGCACAGCAGAAATTATAGAAATATAAAATCATCATTTTGACAGTTCTAATGAAATAACAGATGCAGCTAATAATGAGCAAAGGATGCTAAAACTATTAGAGGAAATGTCACCATGGATCTAGTCATCATCATGATTCCAAAGAATCACCCCATTGATAGTCACTGTTTGTAAAGGACAAGCATCTTTAGAATAAATGGATCAGATTATCATCACCCAAACCTACTGGCCAGATGTAATATGCCTATTAACGTAAAGCAATGGGAAGAACACAGGATAGCCTATGAAATACTGTATTCTCCAAGCTAGTAAACCAATCTACACACAAGATCTAATTTATTATATTTTAAATGTTTTATTAATACATGCTTACCATACATAGTGCTCACATTCATCATAGGGAATTTGCACCTGCATATAATATATCTTAATTCTTTTTTTCCCATTTTCCTCCCTTCCCTTAGATTCTTCTTCCATTTACAGAAGCTTTGTTTCCATGTTTTTTCTTCCATTCTTTCTTTTCTTGATCTTTTTTTCCTTCATTTCCTTCCCCTTTCCCCCCTCTTGTTCCCTTTCTCATTTGAACAAGTTCTACGTACTTCTGAGTGTCTATCCTTCATTTTGTTTCTTGTCTATCCTTCAGGTTTCTCACACAAGATAAACAATGTGATATTTAAACATGAGTCTCTTATGTATTTCACTTAAAATTATGAAGACCTGATTTATAGTTTAGAAAAAACACAAGAGATAGAGGAATAACTTAAATACTATTATGGGAAGTAACCAAACTAATTCATAAGGTGGTATATTCCAGAAGACAACTGACCTGATTTCTTCCACAAATCAACAGCATTAAACAAAAGGAAGGAGGAAAGACTATTGTGAGGTAAAAGAGATGTAAGAGACCTAACAAACACAATGTGTAGACCTTGTTTAGATCCGGATTCAAACGAACCAGTTGTTTAAAAAGAAGCTGAATGCAGTGGCCTATGCCTGTAACCCAAAGCTCTGAGAGCCTGAGGCAGGAGAATAACAAGTTTTAGCCCAGCCTGGACAATTTATTGACTTAGTAAGACTATCTCAGTAAAAAAGTTTTTAAAAGGCTGGAAATGTAGCTCTTTGCAAAGGCCTTGGCTTCAATTCCCAGTAGTAAAAGAAAGAGGGCGGAGGGAAAGAGGGGACAAGGGAAGAAAAGAAAAGGAAAAAAAAAAGGCTTCAAATAGTCAACATAACCCTTAAGGAGCATAACAAAGCCAGAGGACTGATACCATATGACTTCAAGATTGAACTATAAAACTATAGCAATCCAGACATAGTGGTACTGGTGGAAGAATAGACAAATAGATCAGTGAAACAGAACAGACAGCTCACAAATAGGTCTACATTAATATAGACAACTTATGTTTGACAAAGAAACAAAGACTATGAAGTTGAACAAAGTAGTCTTCAAAAAAGTAATGCTGAAAAAAATGGACATCCCTATGCAAAAAAAGAAAGAAAATAATCTACATAGACCTTGCACTGTTCATGAAAATTATCTTAAAATGAATGATATACCTAAACATAAAATGCAAAATGAGAAGAAATCTCCTAGAAGTTAATAAAGGAGAAAATCTAGATGACTTTGTGATAGTGATGATGACTTCTTAGATACAACACCAAATGTACAATCCATGAAAGAAGTACTTGATAAGCTGGAGTTTATTCAAATCAAACATTTATGCTTTGCAGTAGACAATATCAAAATAATGAGAATACATATTTATGAAGAAAATACTTGCAAAAATATCTGATAAAAGGACAGTTATCCTAAATATCAAGAATTTTTAAAGCTGAATAAGAAAATGGCATGCCAAATAAAAAATGAACAAATGGGCAAATAATCACATGAAAAGATGCTCAAAACCATACACCAGGGTCATAGATATAGCTCAGTGGCACAATGCCTTCCTGGCAAGGTCCTGAGTTTGATTCCCAATACCAAAACAAACAAACAAACAAACCAACAAAAACCTACCATATACCATTAAAGCTCTGGTAACTAAAACAACAATGGGCTGTGGATGTATCTCAGTGATAGAGTGCTTGCTTAGCATGCACAAGGCCTGGGTTTGAGCTCCAGCACCACTCCCCAAAGAGAAAGAGAGAGACAAATACATACCTATTAGAACTCCCCAAAGAGAGAGACAAATACACACCTATTAGAATGGTAAAATTCCAAAACACCAGTAACATCAAAAGACAGCAAGGTTATGGAGCAACAGGGATAGTGGGAATGCAAAATAGTACAGCCACTTTAGAAGGCAGCTTGGCAATTTTGTTTTTGAGACAGAGTCTCATTGTGTAGTTCAGGCCGGACTTATTATGTAACCTACACTGGCCTCACCATTCATAGCAATCCTCCTGTCACAGTCTCCAGAGTGCTGCAATTAAAGGCATGTGCAATTTCTTACAAAACTAAAAATTTTTCTACCATATAGTCTAGAAACACCTTAGTATTTACCTAAATGAATTAAAAACTATGCTCAAACCTGCACATGGATGTTTATCTCAGCTTTATTCATAATTGCTAAACTTTAGAAGCACCAAAAATGCTAGCTCAAATGGATAAATACACTGTGTTACATCTAGGAATGTTATTTAGCACTAAAAACGAATGAGCTATCAAGTCATGAAAAGGTATGGAAGAACCTTAAATGCAGATTACTAAGTGAAAGAATCTAATCTGAAATAGCATATTGTATGTAAAGTATGATTACAGCTACATGATATTCTGGAACAAACAAAATTATTGAGACAGTAAAAAAGATCAGTAGTTGCCAATAACTGGGGTGGAGGAGAGATGAATAGATGAGCCAAGGAAGATTTTTAGGGTAGTGAAACTATTCTGTATAATATTATAATGGTGGCTACATGTCATTACACATTTGTTCAAGCCCACAGAATGTACAACAACACCAACTAAAATCTTAATGCATACTCTGAATTTTGGATGATCATGATGTGTCAATATAACATTAATTGTAATAAAGGGTAAAGATTTTTCATAGTGAAGGAGCCACTGCAGAGGAGTATATATGATGAATCTCTGTACCTTCTGTACCTTCTGCTCAGCTTTGTTATGAGCCAAAAACTGCTCTAAGAAATAGTTTGTTTAAAGCAAATAGAGGACTAGGGATTTAGCTCAGTGGCACAAACACTTGCTCTGACAAGCCAAGGTTGTGAGCTCAATCCCTGGTACAAATAAAATAAAACAAAACAAAACAAATAGGGCTGGGGGTAGAGCTCAGTGTTGGCAGATTTGTCTAGCATGCTTGAGGCTCTGGGTTACATCCCTGGAACAGTGAAAAAACAAAACAAAAACAAAACTCCCCTGAAGAAGACCAACCGAGCAAGATCATCATCACCAGTGATAAGTCAGATTGATAGCATGTTTCTTGATATGATGTGATGACCTTGTCAGACTTTTCTTGTTTTTGATGTCCTTGATCATTTTGAGGGGAACTGGTAGGCTGTTTTGTATAATGTCCTCCTACCTAAATTTGTCTTGGGTTTTTCTTGTAGTTAGATAGGAGTGATATCACAGCTAAGTGGTCAACATCACTAGTGATAATTCAAATTGACAGCACTTATCTTGACATGATGTGATCAGAATGAGACTTTAGTTCTGTGGTCTTCTCCAAAATATATAATTCTATAAAAATGTATAATTTCTGTCTAATCACAAGAAAAACACAAGATAAATTTTGGTATGAGGACATTTTACAAAACAGCTGACCAATCCTCCTCAAAGTTATCAAGTTAATCAAAAACAAAAGTCTAAGAAACTGTCATAGCCAGGGGGATACTAAAGAGGCCTGGCTAAATGTAATACAGTATCCTGGATGAGATACTGGAAGAGAAAATAACATTGGGAAAAAATTAAACTAAAGTAATCTGTAGAAAGTCTGGCTTTATGTTAATGAAAATAAGGCATCATTGTAACTAATATAGCATCCTATCGGGTTCTGTCCTAGATCCCCGATCTTTCAAAGGAGTGTACGGCGGAGGTTAAAAAAAAGAGACAAATTGTATAATCTTAGGGGCTCCATCCAGGAGGATCACGGGCTGTGCCTCTTCTATTGTTTTGCCAGCCTGAGGAAAGGCCCTCATCTCGTTTTTTGGCAACAGTGTACCATCCTTATGGAATTTAGAATGACAATATTTGGCCCAATGCCTCCCCTTTTTTGGCATCTCGGACAGAGTCCAGGCACGGAACCTGAGCCCTCCTCGCCAGAGGTGCTTTTCTCTTGCTGCAGCGTCTGTGCCATCAGATCTACCAAGAACTCTGCAGTTGTTTCTAGTACGACCCATTTTTCCACAATTAAAACATTTTACATTATTCCCTTTTGCATTTGCAAAACCAGCCATATACTCATTGTCATTAGCATCGCTCAATTCCAACTGGGAAGCAAGCGGGGAGGGTGTTATTCTCTCCCCTTGTGGCTACCGCTTCCCGGATTACCAGTAAATTTCTGGATAGAGCCCTAGGAGGTATCTTTTGTAAAGGCTCTGGCTCCTGCAGAGGTGATCCCTGTAAGGAATTTGTTTTGGTGGCAGGTGCCTCAGCAGGGAGCTCTCCTATTCCCTCGGTGTCCGAATCAGAGTGAGCTCTTTAACGTTCTTAAAACTGAACGGACCAGATTCCAAGTTGAGAACGACTCAGAGGAAATGATTTGTCCTGACCTGTGTGCCTCTTTAAGATTTTTTCCAACTCTTTCCCAAATATCAATTTCTATAGTGCCTGCTTGAGGAAACCATGGATTATATTTGGTTACCTCTTTTAACATTTTTTAAAAAGTCTTTCTTTGGCACACGAGCCCCTGAGCATTTAAGCAGGCTTTGGGGCAGTTTTAAGTACCTTTGCTCCTCGGCTGAAACCTTTTGCCCCGTATTTTGCTCCCAGATAAAACGGCTTTTTACAGTGGGAAGACTCACCCTTTTTCTTCCTTCTCTTCTCTCCAAGGCGTCCCCGGCGAAGTTTTCTTCCTGTGAAAGCCTCCTCCATATCCAAACTTTTCCACTCCGGGTGGACTTAGTCGTTCAGGTTAAAATTTCTAGTCCAAGGATTTCAGGTCCCTGGTCCAGGCGCCAGTTATCGGGTTCTGTCCTAGATCCCCGATCTTCCAAACGAGTGTACGGCGGAGGTTAAGTAAAAAGAGACAAATTGTATAATTTTAGGGACTCCATCCAGGAGGAACAAAACCCCTTTAGTTGAGCTCCTGACTCCCAAGGTTAAGATCCTGTCTTCTCTGGACCGCGGACAAAGGGTGAGAAAACTAAGAAAAGGCAGGAAATGAGCAGGACCTGGGGGGTCTCCCAGTTGCAAATTAGGCCAATTTAGGAGAACCATCTTATTTCCAAGATAACAGTCATGGTAGAATGGAGACTATAGGTGTAAACTTCCTTTAACTGCTGTCTCCATTTACTTAATTAGTGGAGGAGCCAAGGTGTCTTCAGCTGTGGCCTATCTTTCCCTTTGAGGT